>JAPPVO010000678.1:0-18144 GCA_030407325.1 Camellia japonica | reverse complement strand
GTTCTGATGAATGATGATTGCCGCCTAAATATACCCATCTACCCACGTCTGACCCATCTGAATCAATCTGAACCATTGATAACATACTTAAAATTCATCTTAGCCGTTAATATCAAATGTATCTCTAATACATTTTATATATTTTCAAAAACAGTCTTGTCTTATTATATATATTTGTGTATTAAAATAATAAAATAATTTGTTATTGTAACAAATGGAAATAAAATTTTATGTAAAAAAATTTATTTGGATAAATAACAAATACATTCTCTAGAGTTTCCTTAAATTATAGATTGTCTCATATAGTTCTGAAAATTATATCTTGTCTTTTAAGTTTTTAATCATATAACAAATGACTAATTTTATTAATAAATTATCAATTTAAATAAATCTTTTAATAATATCATAAATATATTTCAATTAACAATTTAGACAACTTTATTATTGTATAGAAGAATAGTTATGAATTTAATTTTATTTGTGTTAATTCTATTAAATAAAAATTTTTAACAATAAATTGTTTATAATTTCTAAAATTACATGAAATAATAATATTTTAAACAAATGTGAGGTTGTATTTATAATTTATCGAATTTATTTATTAAAGTATTCCAACAACCAATTCTCTGATGGTAACACATGAACCACGTCATGCCAAAGACGTCTGCATGCATGACACTCTTTGGATCAACGTGAAACACAAAAGAGATTTTTCAAATAAATTTTAAAATGCAAGAAAAAAAAATGTGAAGATAAAACTAATGCGCAGATAAAAGAGATTTTTAGCCAAGGTTTTTTGCTTTTTTGAGAAGATGGTAAAAAATATCTTTTTTACTTTTAACAAAGGTTTTGGCTTTTTTAGACAAATAATTTGGGAAGTTGGTAAAAAATTACTTTTGGCTTTTTTGAGTAATATTTGTTTATGATATCAAATCACAATAAAATGACCAAACTACCCTCATTAATTTAAAATATTTACAACTTCACTCATGTAGTACATTTTGACTCATGAGGGGTAGAATTGTAATTTTACCAGTAGCTAAAAACCAACTTCCAAATGAAAAAAAATGCAAAAAAGTTAATTTTGACTTTTGCTACAAACAAAAAAAAGTTCCTAAAAACCAACTTCCCAAAATAGCCAGAAAAAGATTTGTGTTGGACACCCAAGGCATGGGATCGGCTCAAAGTGTGGAAAATATTTTTATTAATTTGTCTTATGATTTAATGATTTATTTGGTGAGAAATAATATAAAAAAAATAATAGGAAAGTAAACTCTTTTTTAATGTTTGATTTGTAAATTAAGAATTAGTGAAACAGAAAACTCTCTCACTAAGTTTATTTTATTATTCACCAAAAGTGGTGGGATTTAGTGAAAACAAGTTGATTGATTATAAAATATTTATAATACTGTTGTCTTATTTTTCTTTTTTTTTTTCTTTTTTACAGTTCGAAGGTTAAAAATATAAATTGCGTGTGTCAACAAGGATAGAATAGTCTTTAAAGATATCAATCTAGCCAAACAATTGACCAAAACGACTATGAATGGTTTTTTTTTAGCTCAATGAAGATGACTTAAATGTTTACAGAGAAAAGAGAAACAAATATAACAATACATGGAAGAAGAAGCTTCGACAAAATTAAGTAATTGATTAACTGAATAGTTCGACTACACTTGTTATTACCTTGAATGTCTTGGTAACTTCGAAGATAGAAACCAGTTACAAATTTTAATTTAAAAACTACTCTATGAAATGTAAGTGTAGAGTAAGAAAATAGAAAAGCAAGTAATTGATAAGTGTTTGATTTCTTCAGGGGCCTTCTCTATTTTTCACTTTGGCTATTTATAGGTGCCCTTTGAATTTGCTAGCAACTGATCCACGATCGAGATCCACATAGCCACATTTGCGAAGCTTTTCCCTCCTTCAACTTTGAATTTCAGAGTCTTAACTACTTCTTTATAACTTCCTGAAATGGTTACAGCTTTGCTCTTTATCTTCAAATGTAACTGCAGTTTTGAATCACAATACCTTTCATGACTCAGCATTTGCTTTTATTATCTCGCCTCACACATTTCTTTTGATTGGTTGAACCTTCCCCTTTGTATTCTTTCACATGTCAACTTATGGCACCGACATTACCCCTGCACTAGTGTAAGCATGAACTGACTAGTGGACTTCATGGCGTGGCTGCTGAGGAAGATTTTACTAAGTCTTCCAATGCACATAATGTTATCTCATAATATATATCCTGAAATTCTAGCTCCAGATTCAATTTTTTAACTTAGGTGAGTCGTCCACTTCTGTTCGTCTACTAAGTGATTCCATTGCCATGGGTCACTTCTGCCTGATCCTCCTATTTCTTCAATACCTCCCCTTCTGGGTAGGATGCTTCTAAATCCTAACAGTATCCTACTGGTTGGCCCTCATGGGAATCATGTTTGAAGCCTGCTACTCGCTATAAAGTTCATCACCATTTCCAAAAGTGGGTGAACCCTTTATTCATTCCATCCACTTGTCGACGCTAGGTGGTTTACCCATTTCGACCTCGCTACGATGACCACAAACCTGAGGACCATTTGTTGTACACTTGGCACATGGCCTCTCAGCCATCCAAACTTGCTCCAAGGAATGAGGAAACTCAAGGTTTGAGCTCTAAGCTATTGGCTAGACAAGCCAAATGTCAATTCACTACAACAAGTTGAGTCTTGAATAACGAACTTTTTTTGGTCTCCAAAGAGCTAATTTTGTCACTATAGATATTTGTGAGGAAATATTTTCCTCACTGGTTTCGTCATTGAATGTTTGTCACTGAAAACCATCGTGACAAAAAATAATTCATCACCAATGATATCACTTTAGTGACGAAATTTTTTGTCACCAATAAAACAACATTTTGTCACAAAAAATTCTCATTTTCGTAACCAAATAGTTATTCAGTACCATATTTATAACTTTAGTTGACGAATAAATTTGTCACACATGTGATCATTGATGAGGAAATAATTTTGTCATAGTAAGATGTAAAGATGACAACAATTTTTCGTCTCTAAAAGTCATACATGGGTGACGAAATATATTTCGTGATAAAAATATATATACGTGACAAATTTTAGTCACCAAATAACAAAATCAACCAAATATTTCATATATAAGCTATAATAAATTTTGTCACAAAAATATTTATTAATGACAAAGAATCACTTTGTCATAATAACAAGTACAAATGACGAAAAAAATTCGTCACTGAACTTGTTCCATATTTTATATTTCAATTTCAATTATTATTTCACAAATATCTCTCTGCTCATATCTCAATAGCCTTTTAAATGTACTAAGAAATTCACTAAACAATTTCTATTATAAATGAAAATATATCCATCAAACAAATTTAATAATAATCCATTAAGTATAATAAAAAATAAAAATAAAAACCATCATAGCAAATTCCAAAATGAACTAATGATGAGTCCAAAAAAAAAAAATAAATAAAAAATAACACTCGATCTTGATTTGCAACTAGAACTAAGTGTCAGTTCAGGAAAAAAAATTCAACAGTTGACCTTCATTTGCAAGTATGATTCCAAAGATAATCAAAAACCAATCTGCAAAGAAAATAAACAAGGAAAACATTATGTAGACACCCCATTTTTGACCGTCCTCAAGACTTGGACGTCACCGTTTGAACGCTCGGTGATCATCCATGTTTGTGTTTATTTTGAGTTCCCGGAGGTCTCGGCCGTGCGCCTTGCCTCAGGATCTCTTAACTGGACTGTTCTGTGCTTGGTTTTGCACCAAGAACTTGTTTGTTTTTGCACCTGAGGGTAGAGAGTAGCTTGTTAGCTATCCCTGATACCCACCGGCCTTGGTTTGAGGCCACCGGCCCTATTTTAATGCTACCGGCCATTGGTGATTGCCGGTCGGCATTTTGTGTGGTCGGCCGACCATTTATTTGGCCGATTGTCTCTTTTTTTGGCCGATACCTCCTTTTCGCCTTTTTCAGGCATGGTGCATGCCAGCTGTGCCAGCTGGAGTGCACGGACTTGTCTTCCATACACGTGTATGGAGGATTTTCCCCTTTGCACCCTTTTGCTCTAGCTTCTTGAGGAAGCTTGAACCCTTTTAGCTTCCTTCAGAAGCTTGACCCTTTGCCTTAGCTTCCCTTAGAAGCTTGACCCCCTTGACCCTTTTGCATTAGCTTCTCCAAGAAGCTTAGGCTCTTCTCTTGCTCTATAAAAGGAAGCCTTGCTTCTCCTTTGAAGGGTTGAACAAATCAGACATATACATTTGATATATGATATATACAACTTTCTCTCTCTATATCTCCCTCTCTCTCTTCATTTGTGTGTGTTTGAGGGCTCAAAAGGGTGTTTTGTTCTTAGTTTTGCACTAAGGCACCTAGTATTACACCATACTTCGGTTTTGGGGGTGTTGGGAGGTTGTTCTTAGAGTTTTGAGTTGGTTTTGATCAGAAGAAAGGGGCTGGACTTGCTGTTCTTCAAGGGTGAGTTAGTTACTTTATATTCCCCATTCTTGCACTAGCTTTTAACCCACTTTGCATGCTGTTTTGAGCTTTGTGTATAACTGATAAAAACTCTAATTTTTCATGCTTAAGATGTTTCATTAAGGTCTCATTTGTGTTTGGGGTCGACCTCCCCCTCTTAGGCCTTGTTTGGCCCCTTTTGTGCTTTCTTTGGTTGAGCTTTGAATACTTTTGTGCATTGGCCTTCTCACCACTGAAATCCAGAGGATTTTTAGTGGTGAAGAAGAGGTTTTGAGGTCTTGCATAGGGGAGGGACACCCCTCTCCCTTTGTGTCTCATTTGTTCATGTTTTTGGCTCATAAGGGTAGCATGCATGCCTAGTTGTTCTTAGCTTCATTTCAGAGGTTTTTGGGTGTTATTTAGTCATATTATATCTCTGTCTTTGGTCGGATTTATTGTCCATTACATGCATCACATACTTGCTTAGTAATCCCCTTTGTTGTCCCAACATGTGCCATGCATTTAGGCCATCATGCTTGCATACTTTAGCTTGACTTCATGAAGCTTTTAGTTATGTTTTTCCATGCTTAAGGTCTGTTTGTTATTGATTTGGTCATATTTGCCATGTTTGGTATAGCCACCATGCATTTTGGCTTGTGAGCCTTGAGTGTGCGAGTCATTAACATGTTTTAGTTGGGTTGTTTCAATGATTTGGAGTCATTTCCCATGCTATTTTAGTCTATAATCCATGCTTGTATGCTTGCATTGCTTTGGAGATGTGTCTTTTTGCACCTTAAAATGAGTCATTGTGCATGCCTCTTGGTTTGAGTCCCTTAGCTGCCATATCAGTGAGTTTTAGGGCTCCTTTTTGCATGTTAAAACTTTGTTTTTCATCACATAATCCATGCCATGTTTGGTTGTGGTGGTTGTAGTAGAATGCCCTCTTTGTGGCCTTATATCCCCCTTTATTTTGCATCTATTTCTTAGCATGTTTTGACCATGTTCCAGGCATGCTTTAGTCTTGTTTTGGAGTGCCTTAGGATTGTTTTAAGCCATTTCGGTCCATTGGGGTTTGGTTGACATAGCTATGGTTTGGACTCCTTTGTTGGCTTCAAGTTTTGGTCATTATTGCATGCCTTACTTGCATAACATGGTTGATTTGGCATCATCCTCTATGCATTTTCAGAGTTTAACATGTTGGTCTAATGTCCATGTTTATCATCTTTTGGGTGTTCTTGAAAGTTACCTTTTGTGCCTTAGCTTTAGGCCCATTGGTGTGCATGTTTGCATGAGCATTTGTCCATCATTTGCATCATCTTTGGCCACTGTTTATGGCAAGGCTGAGGTTTGCCCTTTGCGGTTTAAGTCCACCATTGCATGTTTTGACATGTTGCATTACTTTGGTTTCATGCTTGCATTGTCTCATCTTTGCATGTTGTTTAGCTAGTTGCATCCCATATCCTAGCTTGCATGATAGGTTGCATTGCATTGTATCTTGCATGATTAGCACATTGCACATTTGCATGATTAGCTTGCATTGCATTTGGCATGTTTTGTTAACTTAGCCATTTTGCATACTTGGGGCCATTTTACATACTTGAGTCCTTTTGCATACATGCATTGCATTTTGCTTGGTTTGGGGTGTCAAACCAAGCATGAGGGGTGAGGTGTGTTCGTACTCAAAGTGACGAAACACGCCTCAACCCTCGGTCGCCAATGCCCTTGATCTCAACATGATAGGGCGTGTAGCACTCATGAGTTTTGTTGCATGCATTTACATTGATTTGCAAACTTGGTGCCTTTGGCCATCATGCATCAAAATGCGTGATTGGTGGCCCGAGGACCGAGGGCCATACTCCCTTGAGTCCATAGCATGATTGGGAGAGTGGCCATGCACACAATGCTTTGAATTTCCATGCCATACATTGTCTGTCCTCTGTTGCTGTCAAAACAAGGCTCTCCAGGAAGAAATGGCCGACCGACCACTTTTGGTGCCGCCCGACCATCAATGTCCAGCCGGTGGTTCAATATTTGGCCGATAAGCCTGTTCTCATGGCTGGTGGATTTGAATTGTGGCCGGTGGCACTCTACAACACTCGGGGAATGATTCAGAAGGATTCTGGAAACTTTCATAAATTTCAGAGGGGCAAGGCAGTGTAAACAGAGGCAGCTTTTGTCATGGCAATGGATTTCTGGGCAAAGCCAATCCGAACATACGTGCATCCCTCTTCCCGAGCCCCTTTTACTGCTTTCCATAGCTTATTTAATTTGATAATTAATTAGAAGTTTTGTAATATTTAATTAGCTAGAATAGTTTAATTATTTATTTGGTTTGTATAATTTATTCGGACCCTCCGAGCAAGGGCAATTGTGTAATAAGTGTGCGTGAGTATGTGTATATCTTCCAACCCTACGTCTTTCTCTCTTTCATTTACCAGCTTTCAGTGGTTAGATTAGGGCATGTTTAAATTAGCATACTTATGTTCGTATGTTTGCATTCATTCATCTGTTTTGCATACACCGGGCTCGGCGCATCATACTAACTGCATTTGTATTTCACTTCTAAGTTGAATATGTGTTAGCTGTAGCATCATCATCTGCCATCTTAGAATAGCCGAGCCTAGTGTAGTTGCATCTTGCATGTGTTGCATTAGCCATCTTAACATGACCCAGGATCATGCATTTGATTACTAACTAGTTTCTGTTTTGGCTTGGAGTACTAGGTAAGCATTTACACTTTAGCATCCTTGCATATGTGTGAGTGTTGCCATGATAGTATGCTTACCATGAGGCTATGTGCTTATGTGATATATCTGCCTGAATGCCTGTGGGTGAAGGTTGGATTATCTGAATTGGAATAATGCATCAATTGTGAGTTTTAAGCCCACTAGAGAGTGGCAAAATCATGCTTTCTAAGCCCACCTGAGGGTGACAAATCCACATTTTAGCCTACTTACGAGTAGCAAACCGCTTTCAAAAACAAACATGAGATGTTTTGTTCCAATTCAGGCGATCCGGTCTATATTTGTATGTTGTGCGCATCACATAGTAATTCTAGGCTAATAACCGAAATAAGAACGCATAATGTTTTCAAAACTTGATATCATGGTCAGTAGAGGCCGATCTTTGATCGGGCAAGCTTGGGTGCTCACGAAGTAACCTTCCCCAATCGTACCCAAGTTC
This sequence comes from Camellia japonica, assembly GCA_030407325.1. Classification (NCBI taxonomy): domain Eukaryota; kingdom Viridiplantae; phylum Streptophyta; class Magnoliopsida; order Ericales; family Theaceae; genus Camellia; species Camellia japonica. The sequence continues at coordinate 10,481 of JAPPVO010000678.1, read as the reverse complement.
CCGAGCCGAGGCAACTTTGGTGATGACGAACACGTGGCCTTAGGCAACGAGTCAGGGTTTCCTAAATTCTCCCAAAATAAATATTTAGGTGGCAACTCTGTATCTGGCAAAGCAGTCCATGTTTGGCACTTCTTTCAAAAAAATCTGTTTTCAAAAACGATTTGCCGGATTTGGACTCTTTGATGATTCATTGGTCTTGCATTGCACTCCGCGAGATTAGATACAGGACTGTGACATTGAATCCTGAACTGTAGTGAGCCCAATGAACAAAACGGGGGATTTCCCCCAGGACGTTCGGGGACGTCTACACATTAATATATTATCAATTATATCTAAACTTATATATAAATAATTTTATTTTATAAACCAATTTAGTAGGAATGCATATAACACTTCAAAACTTCAAAGAGTTGAGATGATCCTTGATGATAAAGCAACACGGATAACATAAGATGCCAAAAGATTGCAAGAATACCATATATCACTATCACTAATGGCAGAATATATATAATAGCTCCAAAATATTATGTAGCATCGAGGTACATTTGATTCACGACAATGGGCCGATGACTTCTTCAATGAGGTAAATTTGATTAGTGGAATTCAACAAAAGAACCTTGTAAGACAACACAAGAACCTTATAAGACTTTTGAGTTGAACCATTGAAGCCCCTCAATGCCTTTGTTTATGAATATGTACCCAACAAAAGCCTTGATCAAATCCTCTTTGGTAACGAATCATTGTGATTTTTTAGTTTTTATTTATAAACATACTCATGATTTTTTTGGCTCTTTGGTTTTTAATTTTGGCTAAATTCTTGAATTATTTTCATCTTTTTGCAATAAAATACACATTTTTACATTTCTTCAGATATTTAAAAAACCCCATGTATCATTAGATTTGTGTAACTGAACTCAATTGTGTAACTTGCATTGCTACACAAATTAAAGGATTACTAAATTCACTCAAAATTGTAGTTACAGATGTATTCATATAATCATAGCACATAACAAGTCACGCAAACATGCTTTCCTTTTGCCATTCATCTACTTATATTTTTTAAGAGTTTCCAAAAAACTCTTAACTATTACTGCTTGTACCATCACCTTGTCTATATGAGATTAATCCTACTCCCTTATGGAGTTTCACATGACTATGACCTAAAACTTGTAACTTTATTTATTTTCATTTTTTTTTTCTATATTATAATTGACAAAACCATATAAAGCAAAACCTGTGATATCCTTGCACATTCTTTCAATTGTATCTTTAAGTGGCGATACTCTTTAGGTGTCCCTTTGATTACTACTAGGCTGAGAGTTGCTGATTGTACTAGTTTGATCACTAGGATAACCAATAGGATTAAGTCTTGGACCAACAGAGTTCTGTCCTATGCTGGTAGAGCTCAATTGATCAGCTCTATCCTCTTCTCTATGCAAGTTTACTGGTCTTCTCTCTTTATTATCCCCAAAAAGGTGATTAAGGAGGTTGAGGCCGTGTGTAGATCATTTTTGTGGTCTGGGCTTGAACTTAAGAAGACTGGGGCTAAGGTTGCTTGGGACAGGTTGTGTGCCGCTAAAGGTGAGGGAGGTCTTGGGTTTAAGTCCATGGAAATTTAGAATAAAGCTGTTGTGTCTAAACACATTTGGTTCCTTGTTTTGGGGGGTGAGCAATCCATGTGGTGCCAATGGATTAAATCCTACATTTTAAAAGGCTATAGTTTTTGGATAGTCAGAGTCCCTAGTGATCCCTCATGGGTTTGGAGGAAATTGCTGTCTCTTAGGAGCCTCATATACCCTTTGATCAAATGTTTAATAGGCTCTTGTGAGAAAACTTTTCTCTGGTATGACAATTGGCATCCGTTAGGTTCACTCTGGTCTAAGTATGGGGATAGGCTCATTTATGATACTGCTCTTGATAGCAATTCTAAAGTGAGGTCTATTGTGACTGATAGTGGGTGGCAGTGGCCCAATGATTGCTCTTGGGAGGTATAAGAGATCATCTCTACCACTCCCCCTGATTTGACACCTTCTCTGTCGAGGGCTGACAAAGTTATTTGGGTTCCTAATAAGGATGGTAAGTTTAGTATTGGGTCTGCCTGGCAGCAATGGAGAACCAAGTGGCCTAAGAATCAATGGGCCTCATTCCATACTTAAAGGCCTCTTTTGGGAAGAGATAAAAAATCTGATTTTCAGATTTTTTATCTCCTCTTCTCTCACAGAAAAGCTGATTATAATCTGCTTATAATCAGATTTTCACCAAAAATCAGATTATAACCATCTTCCCAAAACACCCCAAAGTTAGATTTATTGTGTGGATGGCTATCCTTGGTAGACTCAATATGGGTGATTGGCTTACTATATTTGGCATTAACATTGCCTCCACATGCCCTCTGTGTAGGCAGATTGGGGAAGATCATAACCACTTGTTTTTTCAATGCCCTTTTTCCTCTAAAATTTAGGCTGCTATCCTTAGGAAATGCAATGTGAACTGGACTTGTAATAACTGGAATGATTGGGTGGGTGTGGTGGCTAGAGATTGTAAGGGTAAATCTCTATCTACCATTATTAAGAAACTTGGCTTCTGCTGCTCTGTTTATCAAATCTGGTTGGAAAGAAATAACAAGGTGTTCAATAAAGAAAGGAAGCCTGAAGAGGTTGTCCTTCAGAGTATCATATGCATGGTTAGATACAGGTATCTGGCCTTGAAGAACATCAAGAATTCACCCACTGATGATTGGTTTCAGCAAGAATGGAGGCTCCCAACCACCATTCTTAAATTGAGTGGAGTGTAGCTTTCTGAGGGTTGAGTGTTGGTGAGTTACCAATTGAGGGTTGTGTGATGAGAGGCTCTACAGGGAGGTGTACTAATCTTTATATCTATATCTGTTACAGCAGCAGGTACAAAAAGGATGCTTACCAAGAGTGAGGGATGTGAGTTCAGATATAGTGGGTTGAGTGTTGTGAGCCCGAAAATGCGTGTTATACTAATGCTATTAACTCTCTATAATATTCTTGCAGGAATTTGGTGCAGGTACAGTGGCAAGAACAAGGAAAACCTACATGAATAACTTCAAGCTTCTCAATATTTGCACCTAATGTTTGTAACCACTGATTGGTATTCCCTCAATAAACCTTGTCTAGTTAATTGAGATGGATTTTGAGGCTTTAAAGCGAATTTTCAAATGCCTTTTTGAGGCTGGATTACCATATGCATTGGTTAAATATCAATAAATAAGCTATCTAACCATAGTTGACACTGACTTTTTCTTTTCTGGTTTTTGTCATGTGTGTATTTGCAGGCAGAAGTAATTTTCTAATAAGTAACTCTTTTATCAGTTTAAACCTAACCAATTAGTCAAATTTGCAATGTTGGCAATAATGCAAGACATATAATGACAATCATGGTATAAAGTGACCACCGTATCAACTAGTAGAGCTTTTGTTTACATCTTTAATTTTTTAAGTGTTCTGACAGCTTTATATGACATCCGTAATTCAGGGATAGACAAGATAAATCAAGTCAATGTGGGTTATTCATGATAATGGTAAGCCATGACGAAAGGGGTAAGCAAAATTGGGCATTGTATTATCACAAGTATGCAGTACCAAAGAGGCAAGAATTGCATAAAATGAGTCTTCGTATGAAAAAAAAAAAATGGAAGTCATTTTTTATTTCGCAAATCAAGTCCGATTTCTGGAGGGGTAGATGAGCATGTATGTACTCATATTGACAATTATTTTAATCAATGATATAAAGAATACATATTAAAGCTCCCTCATCAGTGTGTTATGCTCCTGTTTGCAAGAATACATATTAAAGCTCCCTCATCAGTGTGTTATGCTCCTGTTTGCTGCTTAATCTAACAGAAGTGCAGTAGTAGTTCCAATCCCCAAATCAGTTATTAAAGAGACTAATCTTTTGTTTTTTATTCCTCCCCTATTCTTGGGTGGAAATGTAATTAAATGATGATTGATAATCAAATTCCTTTGCTATGTTTCCAGTCAAACACCAAAATCAAGCTAAACAAATGGAGCGTAAATGAAAGTAAATGACGGTTGATAATAAAATTCCTTCGCTATGGTTTCCAAACAGACCAAAATAAAGCTTGAATTTGAAACCATTTTAAATGACGCATGTATTTCCTCTTGTGTATCAGAAGTTACCTATCATGCGTAACCAGTGCTATACTGGAGATTAAACAGCAAGTCCCAGTGATTCTCCATACCCATTCGGATTTTGTACTTTCTAGCCAGGGACTCGACCTGGTCATCACTCTCGTAGTCCATCTCTCGTATACATCACCTTCTGACCTTTTTTAGCATTTCCCTTGATGGTTTAAATCCTGAATTTACTTGCCCATGAGGTTGTCATACAATATATTAGTTTGGTTGCATGAGCCAGTTGACTATGTAGAAACTAAAGCCAGCTCTCTAAAAACACGGGAAGAACACAGTTACCATCTCATTGATAACAGAGAGCGCTGCTTTTGGTCTCACTTAACGAAATAAGTGTTAACAAACAGAGATATGTCGTCGAGTTTAGTTTACGCCCTTACTTATTAAGTGGTCAAAACACATTGAAGCTTCAGATGTCTGCCACAGAAAAAAGACCATCACTAGTGCTTAAAAAAGGTCATCATATCAAACAACAAGTTTATAAGCATTGTTTGGAAGATGTTTCTTCCATTGTTGCTGTGTGGTGCGTTGTGCAGTGTGTAGCCAGGGGGGAATAGGTGCCATAATGTTGAGCTTTACAAAACTGTAGACGTCCCCGAACGTCCCGGAGGGAAATCCCGTTTTGTTCATTTGGGCTCACTACAGTTCAGGACTCAATGTCACGGTCCTGTATCTAATCTCGCAGAGTGCAATGCAAGACCGATGAATCATCAAAGAGTCCAAATCCGGCAAATCGTTTTTGAAAACAGATTTTTTGAAAGAAGTGCCAAACATGGACTGCTTTGCCAGATACAGAGTCGCCACCTAAATATTTTTATTTTGGGGAATTTAGGAAACCCTGACTCGTGCCTAAGGCCACGTGTCCATCATCACCAAAGTTGCCTCGGCTCGGGAACTTGGGTACGATTGGGGAAGGTCACTTCGTGAGCACCCCCGCTCGCCCGATCAAAGATCGGCCTCTACTAACCATGATATCAGTTTTGAAAACATTATGCGTTCTTATTCCGGTTATTAGCCTAGATTTACTATGTGATGCGCGCACAGCATACAAGTATAGACTGGATCGCCTGAGTTGGAACAAAACATTTCATGTTTTTTTTTGAAAACGGTTTGTTACTCGTAAGTAGGCGAAAATGTGGATTTGCCACCCTCAGGTGGGCTTAGAAAAGATGGTTTTGCCACTGTCTAGTGGGCTTAAAACTCGCAATCAATGAATTGTTCCAATTCAGATAATCCAACCTCCACCCACAGGCATTCAGGCAGGTATATCACATAAGCACATAGCCTCATGGTAAGCATGCTATCATGGCAGTCACTCACACGCATGCAAGGATGCTAAAGCATAAGCACTTACCGAGTACTCCAAGCCAAAACAGAAACTAGTTAGAAATCAATGCATGATCCTAACTATGCTGAAATGCCTAATGCAACACATGCAAGTATGCAACTAAGATAGGCTCGGCTATTCTAAGATGGCATATGATGATGCTACAGCTAACACGTATTCAACTCGGAATTGAAATACAATGCAGTTAGTATGATGCGCCGAGCCCGGTGCATGCAAGACAGATGAATGATGCAAACATGCAAGCATAAGTATGCTAATTGAAACGTGCCCTAAACTAACCATCATAAGCTGGTAAATAAAAGGGAGAAAGACGTGGGGTTGGAAGACATACATCACACACACGCACACTTATTACAATTGTGCCCTCGCTCGGAGGGTCCGAATAAATAATACAAACCGCCTAATTAACTAACTCACGAGCTAATTAATTATTACAAAACCGAATTAATAACTAGCTACAACTAATTATTACACTACTACTAACTAACAAGTAAGCAGTAAATGAATGCTATTCCAGCTCTGTTTGGAGAAGAGGAAGGTATGCATGCTCGCTTCGGTTCTTTGCCTCGAAACACCTTCCGGTTGCTCTTTAGAGGCTCTGTTTGTGGGGTGTCTTCCAGTGTTTGTTGTTGGAACTTACCAAAACACTGCTGGGGGATTCATCAGTGGCCTGCTGGCCATGAAAGGAGAGATGCCGGCCAACAACAGGGCACTACCAGCCAAGGGTGTGACACTGCCGGCCATCAGTGGTGCACTGTTGGCCACTGGTGTGCTGTGACACCAAGCTGCAACAAAGCACAAAATAGAGAGAAGGGAGGGTCTCCCAAGGGCATGTATGCACTATGCCACCCTATATCGCCTCAAAACATCAGGGAGAGGCCTAGTCGAATCCACGACCATCAATCACGCATCCCGATGCATGATGGCCAAAGATCCAACTTGTGCAAATCAATATGAAAATGAATGCACAAATAAAGCAAGTAAAGCCTAGAACTCTATCATGAATCATCAAGAGCTTCGGCGACCGAGAATTGAGACACGTTCCATCACTCGGAGTATGAAACGCCCCTCGTTCCTCGTGCTCGGATTAACACTTAATCCAAACAATGCAACACATAAGCATGGCAAACATGCAATATGACTTAAGTGTGCAAACATGCAACTAACTCAAGCATGCAACAAGCATATAAGCATGATGTGAGGCAACAACCTTGGACAACATGACAAAATGCAATATGAACATGCAAACATGCAAGGCATGTAAAGGTGGACAAGTATGCAACAACATACAAGCATGCGACAACATGGTAAGATGGGCTTAACTAAGATGGACAGCTCTCAAATAGCCCAAATCAGTGGCCATAGTGACGGAATTAAACCATCAAAACACACTCAAGCATGCAAAATGCAAAAGGCTCACCAAAGAGGCCTAAGAGGACAACTCTCGAGAGTGCTTAAGGAGTGACAAATGTGCAAGTGTAACAACACTAGATGCACTGAAATGAGATGATAAACGATGCCAAATCATTTAAACAACACAAAGATAGCATGCATGAGCTAACAAAACACAAAGCTTGCAAAGCCAATTACACTACAGCTATACAAAGCATGAAGGATATGGCAAGGGCAACCCAAAACAGTCCTAGTACATGTTAATATGAGACTAAAACATGCATGGAAGTAAGCCAAAACAAGCTAGCATACAATGCTAAAACATGGGACATGCAAGGCTACAAAAGAGGCAATGCACTACACCTATTGGAACCAATCATGGCATGACTTGGACAACATAAAACAGAGTCACATTATGGTATAACAAGACCAAAAATGCACTGAAGTGATGAGCCAAAGGCTTGTGCTTTATGGCATGCACAAAGGTCCATTCTTGAGGCATAAAGCACAAGCTCTATAAAGCATTCAAGGCATGTCAAATGCAAGTGTATGACAACATTTCATGGACTGAAATAGCATATGGAATGAGGGCAAAGCATGCAAACATCACATGTATGGCATGGTAGGGGCCTCAAAACCCAAGACTAGCCTAAGCATTTACACTATAGCTATACAAAGCACGAGTGATATGGCCATGGCAGCCTAAAACAGTCCAAGGACAGCCCAAAATAAGCATAAAATCATGTTAGAGCAAAGCCAAAATATGCTAGTATGATGAGTCAAAACATCATGCACAAAGGGCTAGTAAACAAGATTTGTTCTACACCTATATGGAGCATGCAAAGGATGATCAAACAAACTATGGATAGGGTCATGACATGCCAAATGATGACCAAATACATGCTGAAATGTAAACCAAACAAGCTAACATGACATGGCAAAGCATGGAGCATATGAAGCTAGTTTAGGGGATTTACACTACAAGTGTATCATGCAAGCATGGAGTGACAAAACCAACCCAAAACAGATTCATGGCATGGTAAAACATCACCAAAAACCCACTGAAATGGACTCAACACAAGCTAAGCACACATGCTACTTTGATGAGCTATGAATGGAGTTACACTACACATACTAGATGCATGCAAAATATGACCAAACCAGCCATGGACAGGGCCAAGGCAGGTCCTAAAAGTCACAAAAATAGGCCTGAACCAAGCCTCAAAAATGCATAGAGGGATGGTCCTTTGGAAGGCCAAAAATGCAAGCAAAGAGGAACTAAAAGAGAGGGGGGCCACCCCTCTGATTAAGGACCTCAAAACCACACCTTTACCACTGAAAATCCACTGGATTTCAGTGGTAAGGAGGCCAAACCAAGGCTAGCTCGGAGGCCTCAAGGAATGGCTTAAAACAAAGCCAAACAAAGCATGCAAGGGGGTTACACACCCCTAGCAGCAAAAAGACCTTAAACAAACTTCAAAAGCACTTAAATACAAGACTTTTTTCAGTTATAAGCAAAGCCCAAATCAATATGCAAGGAGGGCTAAAGTGAGGTACAAAAAAGTGCAAAAATGGGGAAAATACTCACCCTTGAAGACCCTCTTCGAAACCAGCAACTTCAGGGGGTGGAAACCAGTTTTCAGACCTCAAGAAGACCTCCCAAGAAGCTTGGTCCAATGGTGGTGGTGTATCTCTATGTGTTGTAGTGCAAAAGTGCAAGGAAATCCAACTTCTAAGCACAAAATACAAACAATATAGAGAGAAAGAGAGTCTTTTCTCTTCAAAATAGCTGAACCTCTGTTAAGGAGAGAGGCTCTCTCCTTATATAGAGGAATGCAAAGCTAAAGCTTCTTCAAAAAGCTTTACAAGGGTTCCATCCCTCCATACACATGTATGGAGGGGAGCAAACAAAAAACCAGCTGGCTCAAAAGATCTGGAGGAAAACCAGCTGAGATAAGGGGGGTGCCGGCCATCATCAATGGCCGGCAGTGGCTCACTGATGGCCGGCAGGGCATCAGCAATGGCCGGCAGAAACAAAGACATGGCTGGCAGTGCCATGCCATGGCCAGCAGTGCACCAAAGGGTCCACCATGAAAGGACCTAGCCAAGGTCCAAAAAGGGGGCAGAAAGGATACAAGGTCCGGGAAGCTCGAACCGGTGACGTTCCGCCGCGACAGTCGAGTACTCAACGAGCAATCGAACTAGTTGTTGGGTGTACCTACAAGCACAACCAAGTCTTGAGGACGGTCAAAAATGGGGTGTCTACAGTTGCCCCTCTTTGACAGAACTCAACAGTCACAAAGTGACGAAAGTGAGTGTCAAAGTCCAGAGACGACCCATTTTTGACAACGCCGAAGACTTAGACAATCAATCAATATAGGCATGCAGAGATGTGCTCGGAGGTTGGGGCAAAATGCAAACGGTATGCAAGATGCAAGAGCATGACTAATAATCATGCCAAGAATGCTGTAATGAAGCAAATCGTGCAACAGTTTTAAGCAGGTGAACAACAGTCCTACATCTTTCGACAGGAAGGATGTAAGAAAGATATGCAATACCACATTTCACGCGGAGTGCATACAATACCTATGCGGCTCGTCTGGCCATGCCAACTTCAAATGAACCGTACATACAATATCGTGCCTGAAAAAGAAATGAACTTAACAGGTACAATATCGTTAGAAACATGCATAACAATGCATTTGAAAAGTGCGTGACAACGCATGCGAAGTGTGCATAAATACATGTAAGTAAAGCATGCGTGACAACAAATACAATGTGTGAAGCAGGAATTTGAACACATGTAAGTGAAGCACGCGGGATTAACGCAGGCAATGTGTATAAAAAGGAACTTGAACACATGTAAGTAAAGCATGCGGGATTAACGCAGGCAATGTGTCTAAAAAGGAACTTGAACACATGTAAGTAAAGCATGCGGGATTAACGCAGGCAATGTGTGAAGGAATCTAACACATGTAAGTAAAGCATGCGGGATTAACGCAGGCAATGTGTCTAAAAAGGAACTTGAACACATGTAAGTAAAGTACACGTGACAACGTGTACAATGTGTAACCACCTGGAAGATACATTATACACATGTAAGTAAAGCATGCAGACACGCAAGCAATGTGTATAGCAGGAATGAACACATGTAATTAAAGCAAGCGGGTTAACGCAAGCAATGTGTAACCTCCTGTGAGATGCATAAACACATGTAAGTAAAGCATGCAGTAACGCATGCAATGTGTAAAACAAGCAAAGGTATGAACACATGTCAGTAAAGCACACGCCGAAATGTGCACAATGTGTAACCACCTGGAAGATACATTATACACATGTAAGTAAAGCATGCAGAAATGCAAGCAATGTGTATAGCAGAATGAACACATGTAAGTAAAGCAAGCGGTTAACGCAAGCAATGTGTAACCTCTGTGAGATGCGTAAACACATGTAAGTAAAGCACCGCGACAACGTGTACAATGTGTAAAGCAGGAAATTATGACAACTCATGATAAGGAAGTGCATAACGATGTGTGACAAGGAAATGCATGACAATGCATGAT
>JAPPVO010000677.1:0-27604 GCA_030407325.1 Camellia japonica | reverse complement strand
CATTTTCTTAGTCACCGTCACCCTTGATCATGCATGATAGGGTGGTGGTTGTTTTGGTCTTGTTTGAGTATTCATTAAACTTGTACAAGCTTTGTTATTTGGCCATCATGCATTAAAAATGCATGGTTGATGGTTCGGAGGCCAAGAGCTACCCTCATTTGAGTTTGTGTAATGATAAGAACGGTAGTAGTACACACATTTCTTGAAAATGCATTGCTTTGCCTCTGTTTGCTCTCTGTTGCAGCAAAATGAGAAGTTCAGAAAAAGGGGTGGCCGACAGCCACTTTTTGTGGCCGACCGGCCACCAGTGAATTTTTGCACGAATGTGTTCCTGTGTTGGAGCAAAGGCAATCTAGACGTTGGTACAATTTTTGGTGATCCAATGAGTGCAAACAGAGGCATCCGACGGCAAGGCAATGGCATTTTCGGGCAGAGCAACCGAACATGCATGTCTCCCTCGCCTTCTAGGCTGTTTACTTGCTTTATTTAAATTGCTTTGATTAGCTTAGCATAGCTAGTTATTCAATTCGTTTTGTAATATTTTAATTAGCTTAGCTTAGCATAGCTAGTTATTCAATTGTGTTATGATAACTAATTAACTAGAATAGTTAATTAGTTGATTTGTAATAATTAAATTAGCTTAGTGTAGCTTAGCTTATTTATTCGGACCCTTCTTCACGTGGGCATAATGTTGTAATAAGTGTGCGTGTGTGTGCGCATGTCTTCTAACCCCAAGTCTTTCTCCCTTTTATTTATCCGCTTTCGACGGTTAGATTAGGGATCATGTTTCAATTAGCATATCTTATGCTTGCATGTTTGCATCATTCATTTGTCTTGCATGCACCAAGGCTCGACGCATCATTCAAACTACATCATATTTCAATACTTATTTGAATACGTGTTTCAAAGCATGCTATCAAAATGTTACAATCATATGCCATATTAGTAGCCGAGCCTATTAATAGCATATTTCATGTGTTGCATTAAGCATTTTGTATAGTTAGGATCATGCATCTTTCTAACTAGCTTTTATTTTGGCTTGGAGTACTCGGTAAGTTTTACGCTTTAGCATATTGCATGAGTGTAATTTCCATAAATGCCATGTTTCGCATGCTTGGCAAGAGGTTATGTGCTTAAATGCTAAACTGCATGAATGCCTGTGGATGAAGACTTTGTTACTTGAATTGGAACAATTCAACGAATGTGAGTTTTAAGCCCACTTTGCGAAGTGGCAAATCATGTTTTAAGCCCATTATGTTTGATGGCAAATCCGCATTTTAAGACCACTTGAGGGTGGCAAATTGTCACGACCCAAACCTACCCCTATGGGTTTAGCACCGTAACCGGCCAGTAATCCGTGATTACCGAAGGCCTGCTTAACAGTAATGACAGTAATACAGAGTAGAGGGGCTGGCGGAAGCCAAACAGTAAATAAAAGATGTCCAATGAGCTGTGACAGTCTGAATGCAAAAAGACTTTCCTGAACATATTCACATTCATAAGCAAAACCTATGTACAAATATCACATACATAAACATCCAGGTTAGGGACCTAATCCCTTCACCATAACTGTACAGTACAAGTCTAAAACAGTCGATACAAAAACAGAGACAAAAGGGCGAACTGAGACACCCCAAAAGCCTTGGCTTGAACAGACTTGGAACCTCGAGGTGAGGCACGATGGCTGGCTTGATAAAACAAAAGCTAACCCGACGCATCTAGCTTCGGTCCGGTGCCTGGACACCTACATATAAATATAAACAATGAGCTAAAGCCCAGTGAATAACATATGCGTAAAGGGGTTAAGAATGAATGTCCTTTCAGTAATTAAACAGTCATATCGGTCACTTAGTAACCATAGCAGTCATATGTGGTACATCCAATAGCAGAATAGTACAGTAGGTCTTAAAAGACCGAACAGTCAGTTGATGACCATCATAACAGTAAACAGTAGTAGTTCCAAACATGGGAACCGACAGAGATCTCTGTGACAATAGCAGTAACAGTACAGTAACAGTAAATTGCTATGGATGCCATGGATACAGTTTACAAATAGGACAAACATTCATTCATTAAACAATAATGTTTCAGTAAGCAGAACAGTTGATCATTCAGAAAATATTCATAATTGAACATATCTTTACAACATTGTTACTCACAGAGCACTAGGCTATAGACCAGCTAACGAGCGTCCTCGAATTCCAACCCTACAGTTGCAGAATAAACACACACTCGGGATTAATAACTTAGCCTCTAATAATATTAGTGTGCTTCTAAAACATTATCCTCATTAAGATGCCTTAAACTTGGCCTATGAATGTCTAGGGTGGAATGAGGATGCAAAAATGCACTTTAAAACACTTTTCAAATTTTTGCTAAAACAGGGGTCTCGCTCGAGCGTGACTTTCTACGCTCGAGCGAGCTTTCTAAAATAGAGGGGTCGTTCGAGCGTGTACTTCCTCGCTCGAGCAGTCTGTAAAAATGCAAAAAGTGCTGGATGTTGAAAATCTACGCTCGATGCTCGCTCGAGTGTGAGACACAGCTTTTCACTCGTGCGTAGGTCTCTTCGCTCGAGCGTTCATCTGCGTGCGCCAAAAACCTGAGAGCTAGCAATCTACACTCGAGCTAGCACTCCTTCGCTCGAGCGGAGCTCTGAACAAAAGGATGGTCGCTCGAGCGTGGAATCCTTCGCTTGAGCGTGGAAGCCAAAATTTGGAATTTCCAGATTTGCCTCCCAAGCTCAAACCAAGCATTCAACACATCAAAACTCAACCTTTTGGGCCAATTTTCTGGAAAACATCTAAAAACTCATACTGCAACATGTTTTGAAGATCAATTTTGTAAAATCAAGCCCAAAGGTAAGCCAATTGAACACAAATTCAAAGGAACTCTCATGAACTATGCAAGAACATAACATGCAAGTGTTCTAATGAATTCCAATGCTCCAAAATGTAACCAAATGCAAGTTTGAACTCCAAATCATGGTGAATTCATGGCTACAACCAAAAATATGGACATGCATGTTGAAATTCATGAAGAACAACCTCAAAATTCAAGAATATGCACATGTATACATGAATTGACTACTCAAATCAACTCTTGAATTTAATTCTTGACTTTAAACATTAATTCCACCATGGACCATGCAAGAAGATAACTTAAATTCACAATTAAGAAGATGGATTCCCTACCTTGGGTCTTGGATTCTAAGTATGGAAGCTCAAATGTGCAATTCCCTTCAAATCTCTTAAGTTCAAGTAAGAATTTCTAATTGAATCAAAGCTCTCCTACTCTCCCTCTCTTGCTCACGGTTTGGTCTCCAAATAGAAAAGATGATATGAAGAAATGATGCAAGACTAAGTGTAGACACCCCATTTTTGACCGACTTTAAGACTCAGACGTCATCGATTGAACGCTCTGTGATGGTGCATGTTCTGCTTGTTCTGAGGTTTCGAAATTTCGGCTGAGAGCCTTGCCTCCGAGCCTCGGAACTTTTTGGTGCTTTGACTCGGTCTATAGACCAGGTCTTGTTTTCTCTTCCCGGAGGGAGGGAGAGGTCTTGTAGACCACCTCTCAGTGGCCGTGGGGTACTTTTCGTGGTCGTAGGCCACTGTTCCTGTTTGGAGACTAGTTTTCGATTTTTGGAGTCGTCGGCCGCGCGCCTCGGCTCGGGACCGCTTAACATTCTCCGTTTGGCATGATTTTCGGAACACACCTTGTTTCCTCTATCTAGAGTGACACTGGGGGCCGGGAGACCACTTTTACGATCGCACGCCACTTTTGGTGCACAACAACCAGTTTTCGAGGCATCCAGCCGCGCGCTTTGCCTCCCGATCTCTCGTTTTGCATCCGTGTTGCTTCATTTTTGGCATGAACCTTGTTTTCCTTGTTTGGGAGGTGGTACAAGGGTGGGAGACCACCTTTTCTCCTTGGAGACCACTTTTTCCCCGCCATCTGGTTTTCTTGTCGAGAAACTGGTTTTCTTGATCTTCGGGCCACATTTACTGGTCTCCCACCACACCTTGGGCTTGCTTTCAGTGTGGAGACCACCAATACCCTTGGCCGACCACCTTTTTTTTGGGAGACCACTTGCCCTGGTCGGTCATCCAGGGAAAGTGGTCGGTCGACCACCTTTTCTGGTCGACTGGTTTCCTCCTGTTTTGTCAGATTGTGTGGATGCCAGCTGTGCCTGCTGGAAGGCACAGACTGTATCCTCTGTACACGTGTATGGAGGATTTGCATCCAAGTTTTTAGTTTCTTGAGGAAGCTTTAGCTTCAAACCTCTATAAGAGAGAGCCTCCCTCTCCTTGGCCAGGGTTCAGAAATTGGCTTAGGGAAAAATACATACCTCCCTTCTATATCTCTCTATATTTTGGCTCAAAGTGGTATTGTTCTTGACCTATTGCACCACACCTCATAGCCATACACCTCCACCATTGATCTGAGGTTCTTGGAGGGTATTTTCAGAGGTTGAAGAGTTGGTTTTTGGTCCCAAAACTTGCTGGTTTTGCTGAGCTTCAAGGGTAACTCTTTTTCCCTTTTTTTAAGCTCAATATTGATCATTCTCTTAGCCATACTTGCATGCATATTTAGGCTTTGTTGTCAACTGAAAAAAGCTTCATATTCAAGTGTTTTTTATGTTTGTTTAGGGTTCTTTTGGTGTTGAGGGTCATCTACCCTCTTGCATGCTCTATTTAGCCTTGTTTTGTGCCATGCCATGAGACCTTTGTGTTGATCTTTGCTTGGCCTTTTAGCCACTGAAATCCAGCGGATTTTCAGTGGTTGGCATGTGGTTTTGAGGGCCTAAATCAGAGAGGGGAGACCCTCTCTCTTTTGGCCTTGTTTGTTTGCATTTTTGGCCTTTCAAAGGAGCACATACCTTCATACTTCCAAGGCTTGGTTCAGGCCCTTTTTGGTGACTTTTGGGACCTTTCTAGACTCTATCTATGGCTAGTTTGGTCACCTTGTGTTTGCCTCTTGCATGTGTAGAATAATCCCTTTCATGGCTTATCAAAGTAGCACCTCATTCTCGCATGTATTGGTCATGTTTCAGTGGGTTTTTGGACATCATTTGGCATGCCATGATTCTGTTTTTTTCTGGTTTGGTAGCCTCTCATATGCTTCATATGCTTGTAGTGTAAATCATGGTTCACTAGTTTGAAATGCATGATGTTTTGGCCCTCTATTCTAGCATATTTTGGCCATGATCCAAACTGATTTTGTTCATATTTTGGGCTGCCTTAGCTCTATTTTGAGGCCTCTTGGTCGAATGATGCTTGCCATGCATGCTTGTAGTGTAATGCTACTTATTAGCCTAACATGCTCTATACTTTTGATCATCATTCTAGCATGATTTTGGCCTAACTCAAAGAAGTTTTTACTCATATTTTAGCATGCTTAAGCTCTGTTTGAAGTGTCTTGGGTCACGCATGCATTGTTGTGTATGGTCATGGTTCAATCTAGCTTACTAGCTTTGTATATCGGGTCCACTAGCATGCGTTGCTTGGGCTTTTGGCATGATTTAGCATCATTTCTATCATGATTTCAGTGCATATTCCATGGCCATGCACTCACATTTGTCACTCCTTCCATGCATTGGAAGGTTTATGCTTTAAGCGTTAAGAGTGAGCCATCATGTATGCATGTTTGCCTAAGCTCATGAGCTCCATTTCAGCATGTTCTTGACTCTTAATTTGGCATGATTAAGCTCTGTCTAGAGCTAGTTTAGTGGTCTAAGCTTGGTATTGTATGCTCCTTGTGTATTGCTCTTGACTAGCCCTATGCTCTAGGCTTTCTAACATGCCTCATTTGTGTTGTCCAATTGATTCGGCATCATTTAATACTCCATTTCAGAGCATGTAGCGTTGTCATATTCTCATGCATGTCACTCTTTAATCGTGCTTAAGAGTTGTGCCTTTATGCTTTACTTTCGAGCCATGAGTTGAATGTGCATTTCATGCTCTTTGTGCCTAGGTTTTGTTGAGTTTTGGCCACTGATTTGGGTGTGGCCGAGGCCCATCCATTTTGGTTTAAGTCCATCTAGCATTGTGCATGCCATGTAGTTCATCGCATTGAGTATGCTATTTGACATCCGCATTGTGTATGCTAGTCGCATTGTGTCATATTGTTGCATGCTTATGTTGTCTTGCATCGAGTATGCGTGCATTAGCATTGTGCATTGTGCATTGTGCATGCCATTAGCCTTGTTAGGTTGTTCATGTTGCATTCCATATTAGCATTGTGTATGCTATCATGTCCCTTGCATATTTGCATGCTTAGGTTATATTGCATGTTTGCATGCTTGAGCCGCATTGTGTATGCCATGCCATATCATTTGTTGCATTGTGTTTGGGACAGGAGTTAGCCCAAACACGAGAAACGAGGAGCATTTCATACTTGAAGTGATGAAACGCGCCTCGATTCCCGGTCGCCGACACTCTTGACCACCCATGACGGAGTTGTTGGCTTTGGGTGCTTGTATGTGCATTCATTTCACATTGAGTCATGCAATTCGGCTCCTCTGCCATCATGCATCGAAATACGTGATTGGTGGCCCGAGGGTCGAGGACTACACTCCCTTAAGCTTATGCAATGATGAGGAGAGTGGTCGTGCACACATGTGTTGCAAATACTTTGCCGTGCCTCTCTCTTTCCCTTTGTTGCAGAAAACCAGAAACCAGGAGAGGAAACTGGTCGGCCGACCAGATTTACTGGCAGGCCGACCACTTTTTTTGGTTTCCACCACAAAAGGTGGTTGGTAGTTGGTCTCCCATGCGTATAAGCTGGTCGGCAGCCTTCCCATAGATTCTCGGGATGGAGTTTCATCTCTCTGGAGCTTTGTGCAAGTTTCTGAGATCAATTGCAAACAAAGGTAAGTCGGGGCGTCGCGAGAGATTTCTAAACAAGGCAATTCGAGGATGCATGCATCATTCATCATCCGAGGCAGAGCTGAGGCAGCCTACATCATATAGTTTATATGCTTATTTAATTGCTAACTTAGCTAATTTGTTAATTAGTTAGAGTTGTGTAATAATTAGCTGTGGCTCGTTATTCATTCTGTTGTGTAATAACTAGTTTAATTAGATTAGCTTAGATTAGCTAGTTGGTTCTGTATTATTCATTCGGACCTTCCGTCGATAGGGCACAACTGTTGTAAATAAGTGTGCATGTGTGCGATGCATGTCTTCCAATCCCCATTTCTTTCCCCCTTTTATTTACCAACTTACGAAAGTTAGTTTTAGGGCATGTTTCAATTAGCATCCTTATGCTCGCATGTTTGCATCCATTCATCTGTCTTGCATGCACCGGGCTCGGCGTATCATACTAACTGCATTGTATTTCAATTCCTGTTTGAATACATGTATCAAATTGCATTTCACATGACATTTTAGAATAGTCGGGCCTATCTTAATTGCATTTTGTATGTGTTGCATTAGGCATTCTTGACATAACTAGAATCATGCATTGATTTCTAACATAGCTTTTGTTTTGGCTCAAAGTACACGGTAAGTGTTTATGCTTTAGCATCCTTGCATGTGTGTAAGTGACTGCCATGATAGCATGCTTACCATGAGGCTAACTGCTTATGTGATATAACTGCCTGAATGCCTGTGGATGAAGGTTGGATTATTTAAATTGGAACAATTCATTGATTGCGAGTTTTAAGCCCACTTGAGAGTGGCAAATCACCATATTTTCTAAGCCCACTTGAGGGTGGCAAAATCCGCATTTTAGCCTACTTGTGAGTAGCAAACCGCTTTAAAAAACAAACATGAGATGTTTTGTTCCAACTTAGGTGATCCAGTCTATATTTGTATGCTGTGCGCATCACATAGTAATTCTAGGCTAATAAACTGGAATAAGGACGCGTGTGTTTTCAAAAACAAGATATCATGTTAATAAAGGCCGATCTTTGATTGGGCGAGCGGGGGTGCTCATTGCATGACCTTCCCCAATCGTACCCAAGTTCCCGAGCTGAGGCAACTTTGGTGATGACGGACACGTGGCCTTAGGCACGAGTCAGGGTTTCCTAAATTTTTCCAAAATAAAATATTTAGGTGGCGACTTTGTATCTGGCAAAGCAGTTCATGTTTGGCACTTCTTTCTAAAAATTAGTTTTTCAAAATGATTTGCCGGATTTGGACTCTTTGGTGATTTATTGATCTTGCATTGCACATTGTGAGATTAGATTTAGAACCGTGACATTTGAGTCCGAGCTGTAGTAAGCCCAGATGAACAAAACGGGATTTTCCCGGGACGTTCGGGTGCGTCTACAGTTTTGGCGATTCCGCTGGGGAGTTAGAGAACTTGACTCAAACTCATGATATGTTGTTTTGATTACACTTATGTGTTTCTTTGCATTGCATGTACATAGGTGCACCTAGGACACCGTGTTTGCCATCTGCTATTCCTGAACGGTTTGCCGGAGGCTCGCTTTGAGAAGCGTGCCATAAGGCTAACCGGTTACGGGCTCTACCACGATGGGAACACAAACCCCGATTTTTATCGGGGCACCCTTTTGACCATTTGACCTAGTGCATATTCGGAATCCATAGTGACTATTCCAAACTAGAACAGGTTGCTTACCCGATTATAGGTTGTTTGAAACTGCTGTGTGCGTAGTAGAACCCTAGCTCCTGACAAAATAGGACAGGGAAACCCTACCCCAACATAGGGGTGTTTTGGGCTGTCATTTGCTTGCTATGTGCTTTTAGAGTGCGTCTCTATAGGAATGCATGTATCAGTTTGCAAGTCTCGGTATCAGGCCTGTGGGCATCAGTACCAGTATTTGGGAATTGGTTATATCCATGGATATCAGATTCAGATTTGGGGCAGTGATTTGGGAACAATGATCAGTATTTGAGAACAGTATATTCAGCTTACAAATGTCAACTGTGTGTTGCCATACCGACTGTGTGTTGTGTTTATTTAAGCCGTTATGCTGTCCGTTTTCTGGTTGTTTATTTCCTTATTATGTTTTATTGTCTTTTTGCTAGGTAGTTTAGCACAATTGCTTCTAACCAAGCAGATATTTCCCAAGCACTCTGGACTAGAGGTTGCAGACTCCATCGATCTGAGGATCTGGTAGACGGACAAACAGTGTTTCATTCTTTACCCCCGGTTACTAGACGGAGGGCAGTTAGGCAGAGGATATCAATTCAGCAGTCAGTTCAGAGGGCTTTGTCTACCCTACCTGAGTATAGTAGGGATTAGAGTTCTATTTCTCCTGCAGAGAGGGAACATATACCGGTAGTTCAGCTAGATCAGGGCAGTATGGCAGGAATGGAAGAAATGATGCGTCAACTCCAAGAGAGTATGAGAATCATGTAGCATGACACTACCCGTCAAGCAGAATTTTCCAAACAACAGGCTGAGGTCATGGCTCAACAGGCAGAGTTGATCGCCAGGTTACAGCAGCAAACCGGAGCATCTGCTTCGCATCAAGTTCCTCCTCCACCAGGAGTTCCAACACCCGGGGAGGCACCAAATGTCCAGGGAGATACGGACATTCCGACAGGGCCGGCCCCGCCCCCAATCCTACCCCAGTTATCCAAAACACCCACCAACCTACCGAATTCTCCCTTTGAGTTCGAGGTGGACCCTACAGCATTAAAAGTGAGCAAGCTTGAAAAGCTGTTCAAGAAATCTCAGGGTGTCAAGTCCATTCCAGATATTGAAGATGGGTACACCGACGCGGCCGTGACGCTACTAGACCATTTTAAGATGCCACATATCGACCGCTTTGACGGATCTGGGGATCCCATGGTGCATTTGCGGTTGTTTTCGGACATACTAAGACCGATGGGCCTCACCAGGTTACAGAAGCTTTCTTTGTTCGGCCTGACCTTGTCAGGTGTAGCGGCCATTTGGTATGCGAAATTGGAAGATTCCGTCAAGAGGAGTTGGGAGGAGATGGCCGAGGCCTTCATAGCACAATACTCCTATAATACACAGATTGAGATTATAACCCATGATCTTGAGATGACTAGGCAGGAGCCTAAGGAGAGTTTCTCCGATTTTGTAACTCGCTGGAGGGCCAAGGCCTCGATGATGACCATTAGGCCAACTGACAAAGGTCAAATACAGATGGTTGTGTGCAACCTTCATCCTAAGCTTATGCAGAAGATGATTGTGCACAACCTCTCCCTCTCCTCACTTTTGCAGATCTACATGAAATTGGGGTGCAGATGAGGACGCCTTAAAGTAGGGTCTGATTAACAACGACAGAGAGCAGCTCAGGAGGACCTTCAACCGCAACGCAAATGCAGGCACAAGCAGTGCTGCAAATGCCAGAACCTTAGAAGTAACCATGGTCACCACCACTCCCCCAAGAGCCCTTGCAGCAACACCATTCACCAGTGCGTCCGGAAGCAACCCACAAATAACTAAGTACCAACCTCGAGACCAAAGAACCTTCACGCCATTATACATGCCCCTATCCAAAGCTCTGGGGTTTTAATTAAGAAAGGGCACTTGAAGCCCCTAGAGTCGCGGCCATTGCCAGAAACACTTCCCCTCTCCCATAACCCAGCCAAACACTGCGCCTTTCACCAACAGCATGGTCACGACACCGACCATTGCTTTAGATTGCGTCATGAGATCTAAGATCTCATTTACAACCGGGTGATTATGCCTCCAGAAAAACCCAATGTCACAACCAACCCTCTCCCACCACATAACCAAGCTCCATCTCCCAAACGCATCAACTTAATCCAGACTGGGGCTGTGTCATACGACCCTAGCATATATATCACTCCTTCTCACCTACCCAAGCTAGAGGTGTTCATTCCCGACAGCACCGACTTGTGCATGTTGGACATCTCTCGAACCCAACCTGAACCAATGGTGGTGATTGTCGAAGGTAGAACAGGGATGATTTTGGAGGAAAGTGGGGTTGTTGATTCAGGGTTTGAGGAATTTAGGAGCTGTGCTGAGGAGGTATATAATCCAAGTGATTACATTACGTCAACAGGCCAGGTTAGACTGAATGTGGAACTGCCGATGAGAGTAGAGATTTGTGTAGTGCGGGGGGACGGACTTGATCAGAGGATAGAAGACTTAGCAGCTCTGGAAGGGGGCATGGCTAACCTTCAGTTTTTCAACGAACAAGACTCAGGAGACATGACAATCAATTGGTTTGATTTTGATGGGTCAGCAGAGGTTGTAGGGTGGCTTGATGACCAACCAGATGTTGTTGAAGAATCTCAGCCAGAACAGGGTCTGTTAGGGACGAGGACATTAGCTGTGGTCGGAAAAGCCGGGAATTTGAATGCATCACCGAAGAGCGCCGGTGCCAAGAATTTTGCTCGGGATTTGGGCATTTTGAATACAGGAAATGTTGAACAGTAGGTTGCACTGACGCAGTTAGAATGGAAAGGGATCGAAGATTCTGAGAGAGCCAGGAAAGCCAAGGCTCCTGTAGAGATTGAACGTGCTGTGTGCACAAGAACATAACATGCTGCGAGTACAGGAACACAAGGTGCTGTGGGCACAGGAATGGTTGTGACGAAGCCGGACAGGTGTCTGTCGGCTGCCGATGGCATGTAGTGGGAAAACGATGACCTACGTCTTGCCCACACCGATGAGGACTGGGGGAGTAACCAGCCAGACGATACCTGGTATATTGGTGAAGTTGACCATATGACTAGGAGTGGGCAGTATTTCAAGCCCCCGCACCTAGATCAACCAGAGGCATTCGAGAAGGACAAGGAGTCGGAGAAGCAGAAAGAGAAGCTACTTGAAGAAGAGGCCATGCTAAAACAGTTGAAAATGATACAAGTAGACATCTCCATCTATGGACTGCTTATGGCTTCACGTGTCCATAGACAAGCTGTCCTATCGGCAATGGACAAGGCCAAACTCTCAATAGACACCACGCCTAAACAGCTGGTGAGATTGGTTTTTCCGGGAGGGGCTTCCCCGATGTTGACCTTTTCCGACAAGGAACTCCCGCATGAGGGTGCGAATCATAACAAACCGCTCTACATCTCTGTGGAATATAGAAACAAATGGATACTGGCGGTTCTTGTCGACACAGGATCCGCTATTAACGTGTGCCTGTCAAGGACGACATATGCAATCGGGTTGAAGCCCGCAGACTTTGTGCCAATAGCCCAGGTGATTCAGGCATATGACAATACTAGCAGGGAGGTGATGGGGACTGTGAAAATTCAGACCCAGGTTGGTCCAGGACAATACGAGATTGACTTTCATGTCTTGGACGTTCCCGCAACCTTCAATCTACTCTTGGGGCAGCCGTGGCTGCACCAGGTGAAGGCAGTCTCTTCCACCTTGCATCAAATGTTGAAATACCCTCACGGGAAGGAGGTGGCTATAGTTTTTGGAAATTCGTCAATCCATTCACCGCTAGAAGTGTCTACACCGGTTTTGGAAATCGAGCATGGCACGGAGGATGTGTTCCTATCGGGTTTTACTCTAGCTGAGGCCTGGGTCGTACAGAACATCTTAGCCGTTGAGGAAGGGTTGTATGTCAGCACTCAGTCAGTATACCTCATGAACAAACTCCAGCACATCCCTGGGATGGGACTAGGAAGAAGTGGCTAGAAGGGCATAGCAGTATCGGCCAAAGTGCCGCACAACCCACATACCTTTGGTTTGGGTTATCTGCCCACCAAAGAGGACTGGGAGAGGAAAGGCAAGGAGATGGCCGGGAGAGCCAGAGCAAAGCAGGCGGGGAAACCTTATGAGTTAATGCACCGGCCCATCCAGGGTACCCTAAACGGATGCTTTGTCTGGGAGGGGGAGGATTTTCCATTCTGCGGCTTCCCAGAGCCATGGTTGAACGCAGAGAAGCGTCGCTTGCCAGACTTTGAGATCTTCTTTGACCTGTAGTTATCCGGGGATGATGTTGCCGAGGAGCAGACAGACCCATCAGCTGAAGTTGAGCAGTGTGGAAAATTGGATTCTGAGGATGCCGAATTTGAAATGGGGGTAGCACTGGCTTGTCTACTTTCAGATCCTCCGATCGTACAAAAGTGCTTAGGGGATAACTTCTCGGTGTCCATGATCAGGAATGAAACGGCTACGAGCCCACCTTCAAACATTTTGGATGCATCCATCACACCCTCCTCGTCTGGCAGTACGAGGAGAGATTTTTATCAAGCAGCACCGGGTCAGGTAGTGAGCCGAAATCTGATTCCATCGAGTCTGTGGAGTCGGAATCAGGTTCCAGCTCGTCTAAGTCTGAGTCCGGTATTCCTGGGGGTGACAACCCGGATGCCACAGTCCTGTCTAAGTTGTCTTTTTCTTTTTCTTTTGAGTCTGTTGTAACATAAGAAGCGGACGATTTGGAAGTGATTAATAAGAATGGAATGGCTGTGGTTTCTGAGTACTTTTTTGTGCCTTTGATTTATTGTATTAATCAGGACTTTCAAAATTTTGATGAAAACGACGAGAAAGAAATTCCTCCGGTTTTACAACGATTAATTGATCAAGAGCAGAAGAGATTTGTTAAACCTTTGGTTGATGAAATCACTACAGTTAATGTTGGTACTGAGAAGGACCCGCGGCTGGTCCAGATCGGGTCCACGTTGTCTTCGGAGGAGCGCGAGCGCTTAGTCACTTTATTAAAAAATTTCAAAGATGTTTTCGCATGGTCCTACGAAGACATGCCTGGAATCGATCCTGAGATTGTACAACACCGGATCCCTCATGACTGGGCTCTCAAGATTAAAGAAGAGGTCACCAAGCAAATCGATGCAGGGTTCCTGCTGGTAACTGAGTACCCAACTTGGCTGGCGAACATACCCGAATCCTGCCATCCTTCTTTGGCACTAGAACATACCCGAATCCGCTACTTTTGTTCATGGATGGATTCTCAGGCTACAATCAGATATTGATGGCACCCGAAGACCGGAGAAGACTACTTTCACCACTCCGTGGGGAACATACTGTTACAGGGTGATGCTATTTGGGTTGAAAAATGCTGGAGCTACATATCAACAGGCCGTGACCACGATATTGCACGGCATGATCCACAAAGAGGTTGAGGTGTACATGGACGACATGATTGTTAAGTCCAAAGAAAGAGAGGGCCACTACACCGCCTTGCAAAAGTTATTCCAAAGGATCAGAGAATTTCGGTTGTGGCTGAATCCTCAGAAATGTACATTCGGTGTTACAACAGGGAAAATGCTGGAGTTCTTGATTACACAGAGAGGTATCGAAGTCGACCCTTCCAAAATCAAGGCCATCTTAGAAATGCCACCACCAAGGACTGAAAAGGAGGTGCGAGGCTTTCTGGGTAAAGTGTAAATCATAAGACGGTTTATCTCAAAATTAACCTTGACTTATGAACCACTATTTGGTCTCCTGAAAAAAGGAAAGAAATTTTAATGGGACGGCCGATGCCAAACCGCTTTTAAACAGATCAAGCAATATCTACAAAACCCACTCGTGTTGTCACCACCTGAGCCGGGGAGGTCGTTGATTCTGTATCTTTCAGTGACTGAAACTACGATGGGCTGCATGCTTGCACAAGAGTCTGAGGATAGAGTGGAGAAGGCCATCTACTATCTGAGCAAGAAGATGCTGGAGTATGAGACCCGCTACACTCCATTGGAAAAGGCTTGTCTGGCCTTGGTATGGGCTACTAGGAAGCTGCGGCACTACCTGTTAGCTCACCCTGTAATGTTGGTTTCAAGATTAGATCCCATCAAATATCTCTTCGAGAAACCGACACTTACGGGTAGGCTAGCTCGTTGGTTGCTTCTGCTTTTTGAATTCGATTTGAAGTATGTGACTCACAAGTCAGTAAAGGGGAGAGCGGTAGCGGAGTTCCTAGCCGATCACCCAGTGGAAGGGGATGAAGCAGTTGAGTACTTATCCCCGGACGAGGCCATTCTGTATGTCGAAGAAGAATTTTGGACAATGTACTTTGACAGAGCGTCAAACCAATACGGTATGGGATAGGGGTGTTGCTAATAGCACCCGACAACTCCCGTATACCTTTAGCATTCAAACTCCGGTTCAAAGTCTCGAACAATGAAGCAGAGTATGAACCATGCATTGCTGGTTTAGAAGCCGCCCTAGAACTAGGGGCAAAACGGTTGGACATCATCGGGGACTCGAACCTTGTTGTATCTCAAGCTAAAGGAAATTGGAAAGTCAAGGAAGAAAAGATGAGAATCTACCACCAGACCGTGGACTTGCTGATTCCTCGGTTCGAGAAGCTGAACTTCGCTCATTTGTTAAGAGAGAACAATAGGTTCATAGATTCACTAGCAACTCTATCTTCTATGATAGACATCTCTTTCAGGGTCCGGATGCGTCCGATCATCATCGAACAGAAATTTGCGCCGGCTTACGAGCTTATTGCTGCCATAGGCGAGATACAAGATGAGAACCCCTGGTATTACGATGTCTGGAATTTCTTGGAGAAGGAAGCATATCCACCAGGGGAAATGCCAAAGACAAGAGGGCAATTAGAAGAATGGCTGCTCAGTTCATCGTCTACCGGGGAAAACTGTATAAGAGAGGCCATCTCAGGATGCATAAGTTGTGTATTGATGCTGAAGAATCAAAGCACCTGATGGAGGCCATCCATGGAGGAGAATGCGGAGCGCACATGAACGGGGTGATGCTAGCACGGAAGATCCTCAGACAGGGTTACTACTGGTCCACCATGGAGGAGGATTGTATCGGCTTTGTTCGGTGATGCCACAAATGTCAGATCCATGCAAACCGCATGAACATCCCACTATCGAAGCTGTACAATATGACTTCGCCATGGCCATTTTCAGTTTGGGGAATCGATGTCATCGGGGCTGTCACTCCGAAGGGGTCTAACGGGCATGAGTTCATTCTGGTCGCGATAGACTATTTCACAAAGTGGGTTGAGGCCCAATCTTACGCAGTGTTGAAGGCTTCGCATGTTGCGAAGTTCATCAGGAACAACATTATCTGTCGCTACGGGGTCCCGAACGAGATTATTTCAAATAACGGTTCCCACTTCAAGAAGGAAGTGATTGACTTGTTGGAAAAATAAAACGTGAATTTTCATAAGTCATCCACATATCGGCCTCAGACCAATGGAGCAGTTGAGGCCGACAACAAGAACATCAAACACATTTTGCAGAAGATGGTGGAAACCTACCGGGATTGGCCAGATAAGCTGCCATTTGCTCTGTGGGGCTACCGGACTTCAATCAGAACTTCTACTGGGCCAACTCCGTATTCATTGGTTTATGGGATGAAGGCCGTTCTATCTATCGAAATCGAGGTTTCGTCACTGCGAGTACTGGCTGAGTGTTAGATAGCTGAGGCAGATTGGTGTAGACGCCCCCCGAACGCCCCGGGAGGGTGAGTCCTGTTCTGTTCATTTTGGGGTTCACTACAGTTCGGACTCAAATTGTTACGGTTCTTAATCTTGAACCAAAGAGTCCAAATCCGGCAAATGGTTTTGAGAAAAATAGATTTTTAGAAAAGAAGTGCCAAACATGGACTGCTTTGCCAGATACAGAGTCGCCACCTAAATATTTTTTAATGGGGAAATTTAGGAAACCTTGACTCGGTGCTAAAGACCACGTGTCCGTCATCACCAAAGTTGTCTCGGCTCGGGAACTTGGGTACGATTGGGGAAGGTCACTTCGTGAGCACCCCCGCTCGCCCGATCCGAAGATCGGCCTCTACTAACCATGATATCTCATTTTTGAAAACACATGCATTCTTATTCCGGTTAATTAGCTAGAATTACTATGTGATGCGCACAGCACAACAAGTATAGACTAGATCGCCTAATTTGGAACAAAGCATTGCATATCCGTTTGTTTGGAAAATGTTTGAAATTTGCTACTCGCAAGTAGGCTAAAACGCGGATTTCAATGAATTATCCCAATTCAAGTAATCCAACCTTCACCCACAGGCACTCAGGCAGTTATATCAACTAAGCATTTAGCCACATGGTAAGCATGCTGTCATGTTAACATTCACACTCATGCGAGATGCTAAAGCATAAATACTTACATCGTACTCTGTGCCAAAACAATGAAATCAGTTAGAAATCAATGCATGATCCTAACTATACAGAAATGCCTAATGCAACACATGCAAAATGCAACTATAGCAGGCTCGGTTATTCTAGACATGGCATGTGAAATGCTACAGCTAACACATATTCAATTTGAAATTGAAATTCAAATGCAGTTAGTATGATGCGCCGAGCCCGGTGCATGCAAAACAGATGAATGAATGCAAACATGTGATCATACTGTATGCTAATTTAAATATGCCCTAATCTAACCATCATAAGTGGTTAAATAAAAGGGAGAAAGAAAGGGGATTGGAAGACATGCACACACGCACGCACCCTTATTACAAAAATTGGCCCTCACTCGGAGGGTCCGAAAGAATAATACAGTCCCAAATAAATACAGTCCGAATAAATAATATAAAATCCTAATTAATTAACAAATTAATCTAGGAAAGCAATAAATTGGCATGCAAGCCAGGGACCGCCTCAGCTCTGATCCAGATGATGAATGATGCATATTCAGGTTGCCTTGCGCGGAAATCCACTGCGATGCCCCAATTAGCCTCTGTTTGCAATTGTTCTTGGAATGCGTGCCAAGCTCCGAAAGGCTGCTGATTCTTGATTTGCTGCAACAGAGAGCAACAAAGGGGCATGGCAAAGTATTTTCACACATGTATGCATGACAACTCTTCAGGGAGTGTAGTCCTCGATCCTCGTGCCACCAATCACGCATATCGATGCATGATGGCCGAGGAGTCGAATTGCATGACTCGATGTGAAATGAATGCACATGTAAAGCAAGTAAAGCCTAGAACTCTATCATGAATCATCAAGATCTTCGGCGACCGAGAATTGAGACGCATCCCATCACTTGAAGTATGAAATACCCCTCGTTTCCCGTGCTCGGATTAACGTTTAACCCGAACAATGCAACACATAAGCATGACAAACATGCAATATGGACTAAGTATGCAAACATGCAAATTTCAGCACTCAAACATGATGCTAAACAGCCCCGAAACATGGCAACATGGCACCCGATGCATGAGATGAACTCCGAAATGCAAAACTAGGCACATAGAATGACTTACAGCTATACAAAGCATGCATTATTGGACTATGAAGTCTAAAGATGGAACCAAGACAGTCCCAAAACATGGACTTTTCCAGTTAAAGCAAGGCCAAAAAGTGCTAACAAGATGGACTAAATTAGCATGCGAATTTGACTAGCAAACATGGTTTACATGGAAAATATATGATGCAAGTGAGAACTCATCAACCAGCAGAAATCAGTGAATAAACCATGTGAAAATAGGCCCAAATACCCATGGAAATGCAGCCAATGCATACCAAAATGAGGGGCTCCTTTAGAGGGCCATGCAAGGAGTTATTAGGCACATACAAGATAGACAAGTGGCATGACATATACAACTCTGAAAATCAAATATGGTAGTCCTAAAACTCACAAAATTGGCCCCAAAATCAGTCAACAAGGCATGCAAGATGGGGGCCCTTTAGAAGACCAAAATGGCCATTAAGCAAGTCAAGGTGAGAGGGGGTCACCCCCCTCTGATTTGGAGGCTCAAAATAGGGTCTTAGCCACTGAAAATCTACTGGATTTCAGTGGCTAGAAGGCCAAACAAGGCATGCAACAATAGCTTAGGCTTAAGGCTCAAAACAAGAGGCAACTAAGCATACTAGATAGCATATGACCTCAGATAAGAAAATGCCCTTAATAAACCATGGAGAGGGCCTCAAAAAAAAACTTTTTACAGTTTACAACATGCTTCAAAAATGAACACAAATAGGGCTAATCTATCATGCAAAAATGGCCCTAAAAGTGAGAATAGAGACAAGGGGCAGTATCCGACCCCAAACAGCAAGGATCCCTTCAACAAAGTTGAAGAGGGCTCAAAATAAGGCACTTCACAGTTTACATCAAACCACGAAAATAAACACAAGTAGGCCTAAACTAGCATGCAAGAAAAGGGCCTAAAAGAGGGGTAAAGAGGCAAGTGGTAGTAAATGACCTCAAACAGAGGAGAGCCCTTCAACAAAGTTGAAGAATGGCTCAAAACAAGCCACTTTACAGTTTATATCAAAGCTCAAAACAGTTCACAAATAAGCCTAAAATACTATGCAAAAATAGGCCTAAAAGAAAGTTAAAGAGGCAAGTGATGGAAGGAGATCTCAAACAAAGAAAGACCCTTGATCAAACATGAAAAAGGACTCAAAATATGATTATTTTCAGTTAGGGTCGGAGCCCAAAAATGCTTTCAAGCAAGGCTTATAAATGAAACAAAAAAGGGCTAGTTTAGGGGAAAAGTGTACTTACCCTTGAAGAACAAGTCTTTAGCAGCCTTTTGGTCCAAAAATCTGAGCTTCTAGCTTCTAAAGATCAGCCTCAAGGTGTTTGAATGGAGGATGGAAGTCTTGTGCTATGAGGTGTAGTGCAAAAATGCAAAGAAATCCAACTTCCAAGCTCTAACCACAAGCAATATAGAGAGAGAGATGGATTTTTGCCCTCCAAAATCTCAGAACCTGGTGTAAGGAAGAAGCCCTTTGCTTATATAGAGCAATGCAAGGCTAAAGCTTCTTGAACAAGCTTCCAAAGGCTTTGATCCCTCCATACACGTGTGTGGAGGGCAGATATGAGGAATCCAGCTGGTACAAAATATCTACCCGGAAACTAGCTGAGAAAGGAGGGGTGCCGGCCATCAGCAATGGCCGGCAGTGCCACACTGATGGCCGGCAGGTGCTCACTAGTGGCCGGCAGGGGCAAAGCCATGGCCGGCAGTGCCATGCATATGGCCGGTAGTGAACTAGGAGGGCCACTCTGACAGGACCTAGTCAGGGTCCAAAAATGAGGCAGAAAGGACACAGGGTCCGGAAACTAGAACCGATGACGTTCCGCCGCGACAGTCGAATGCTGGGCGAGCAATCGAACCAGTTGTTGGGTGTACCTACAAGCACAACCAAGTCTTGAGGACGGTCAAAAATGGGGTGTCTACAATTGGCAGCAAAGCAGATTCAAAGAACTCATGCTGTTTGATGAGAGAAGACTGAAAACACTGTACCATGTTCAGGGTTATCAACGAAGAATCGCCAGGGCTTTCAACAAGAAGGTTAAGTCCAGGAATTTCAAAGATGGAGATTTGGTGCTCAAAGACAACCGAGCTCCCATTCATGACCCTAGGGGCAAGCTCAGACCCAATTGGACTGGCCCTTATATCATCAAGTCTATCTGGTCAGGCGGAGCTGTCGTTTTGATGGATCTAGATGGCCTAGAGTTCTCACAGCCGATCAATATGGACAAGTTAAAGAAATACTACCCCCGAGTGGCTCGCTAGGTCGAAAACCTGAAAGGGCAACCTAGGCAAAAGTTAGAGCATGAAAAATTTGAAGTTACAAAAACTAAGCTCGCAAGGTCGAAAACCCGCAAAGGGCGGCCTTAGCAAAAATTAGAGCGTAAAAGGAGAGTGTAAATACTCGAGTGAACCTAAGCCTGAACTACGTAAGGCTTGATTCCCATATTTGGGATACGTAGGCAACTTCATCCTGAAATTCAGCCATAAACATTTCCCTGATCAACTTTGTCCATTTGATCATCTCGGTCATCTTTGTCTATTCCGCATTCAAGAGCCTCGGTTATGATCTCCAGTGCAGTGCTATTCAGACTAGGGGCAGCTTTTCAGTTGCTGGAATCTTGGGGTTGTGCATCTCAGTGACAGATCTCAGGCATGTCCAGTTTTGATCCATGTCGAAAATGGTTTTGAAAAGTTTTAATAAAAGTTGATTTTGCTCAAATTAATCTTTTTACGACTTAGATCATTTTTGGACCAAACGGAAAATTTTCAGTACCCACAACTTTCAATTTCATTGATTTCAGTACAGAGTTCTCCTACTCTTGAATACAAATCGAAGTTGCGTTTTATTACATTCATAAAGAAAACTTGAAAGTTCTGATTAAAGCAAATAAATTCGGGGCATAGGTCAGGTGTTCCTGCGCCCCCTCCCAGAGCTGGTCGAAGCTTCTAATGCCAAGCTGGGCCCAATCTGTGCCTTTTCATTGAGCCAATCTATGCATTCATCAGATAAGGTGCAACTGAAAGTGGGAGCGGGGGCCAGAAGCTCTCTCGTCCTCCATGCCGGGGCATACCGAGCTAGCTCTGCACCTCGGACCTGAAATGCAGCTGGGTACTCTATCCCCTCTGCCGGGCAAGTCTGATCATGTCCAAACTAACGCCAGAACCGGAACGAAAAGTAGAAGACACAATGTGTCAGACCAATCAACTGAATCCCGGGCTGCTGGGACATGCTGTAGCTCATTGTCGGTAGATTGAGCCAAAGACAATGCCAAGTAATGCGGTCTGCGGACAAATTGCATAGCCAGTCGAACCACCATCCCTCATCAAGGGCATCAACTAGACGTCGTCGGAAGAAGTAGCGCGCGAGCTGAGTATGCTGGGTAAGAGTCCACAACCTAAAATTTGTCCATCAACCACATCTAGGGAGGGATGAAAAATGAGAGATTAAAGAATAGAGAGATGTATGATGAGAGAAAAGTGAGAAAAGGGTTTTGAGAGAAAAATCAAGCCTGAGGGCCGAGTGATGTGAGCAATATATATGTGAGGAAGGGTGGGAACATTACCTGCAGCAGTAATGGACTCCCTGTGAATCTGGTCGTTTCCCGGCGATGGAAAGCATCCAAGCCCATTAATGTCTCGGCCAATGTCATGGCAATGCAGCTCTTGCCCTCTTTCAAGCCTTGGGCAGCTTCGATCAGACGAATGCTAGACCCGCTGAAGCCTGGGGCAAGCAAAAAGTGAGATAGCATGCACAAACAAAGGGCATGATGCCGAACACCTTGCCAGTGGTGATCACCGCGGTCACCAGCATCAGAAAAGCGATGAATCAGGCTAAGGATGTCCAATTCTCCATCGCGGATCAGAGATCGAGCATCGTGGATAGTGAGCCCACACATTCGTCCTAGGCTTGAGCGTGGCCAAAGCGAAGCTGGGGCAAGATTTCTTCGTCACGTTCAGATTCCATCAAACCTTGGAAATCTTCGAAGGTAGGACACACCTCTTGCTCGCCAAAGCTAAAGACGTGTGTTACCGGATTCCAAAACCTTGCCACGGCGTAGAGAAATGGAAGATGCAGCGAAGTGTGACTCAACGTGAATAGTGCATTTATGCCGAAGCCCCGGAAGTTCAACTTTTCCGAGCCGTCCAAGGTAGCAATCCAAGCTGTGAGATTTTTGATGAAAAATGCCTCCATTTTGATGTAAAACTGAGATGGAATGAGAGAACCACGAAGCTGGAACCTTTATAGAGGATAAGGCACTGTTCGGAAGACACGTGTCAAAAATCTGGAGGTCACCAAGCCAACTGGTCGGCCGACCACTTTTTCTAGTCGGCCAGCCAGTTTTTCTGGTTGGCCGACCACATAACTGGTCTCCAGGGCAAAAAAACTGGTCGGCCAGCCACTTTTGGTGGTCGGCCATAGAGGAAAACTGGTTTTTGGTCTTTTCCTAGTCTCTAGAAGAGAGCTCCTAACCTTTCCATGTGTTGGGAGTATTGAAGGTCCGTGTTTCCCTTTGTTTCGGATGCATTCCGTCGCCCGATTTTTCTGAAATGCATTTGCTTATCGAGTTGTTGTTAAGTTTTGCTTATCGAGTTGTTAAGTTTTATCGAGTTGTCGAGTTTTGTTCGTCGAATTGTTGCTCTTTGTTTATCAATATTGTCGGGATTTGCTTATCGAGTTGTAAACTTGCTAAGGTTTTGTTGTTTCTTAGTAAGTTAAGTTGTTTAGTTTGTTGCGTCAGTTCACTACTTGACTTGGCAATGTACAATGCTCAATTTCCATTCAATCTCATTTTTGTGCAAAGTGATGCGATGCGATGCTAAGAACACAAAATACAACACTTTTTGAACAAAAAGCTGTTTCATTCCATCATAGTTCTTTTTTACAACATTTTACAACAAGGGTACAAGTTTTAAAGAAAATGAAACTGCCTAACACTGTACAATGTGCTACAACTACAAGTAAAAAAGGAAAATAAAACAGGAACATCTGCATCAGTGTTGTTGGGCTCAAGATCGGGAGGCTCTCTTCATCCTCTTCGGCTAAGCAGCCTCTACACCACCTGCGCCAGCACCATCATCTGAATCAGAGCTGCCGTCCTCAGGATCCTCCCTGGCATCACCTCCACTCTCAGAACCGGAACCAGAGTCCTCCTCTCTGGCTGCGGAAGTCTCCAACTGAGGATGTGCAGACCCCTCCTCCTCGCTAGACTCCTCATCATCTCTGATAGGCATTCTATGCCTGCCTCAGCTGCGAGTCGAGTCCCCTCCCCCAGCTCCTCGAGAAGGCCTGGATGACCCAGCCTGTAGCGATGGCATCTAAAAAAAAGAGGGCAATTTGAATACATTAGCCAATATGTATATCAGATGCAAAGACAAGAAAGCTACATAGAGTGGGTGCATGCAAATACAGTATATGAATGTGGTGTGTGTCAGATGTGCTCTACACATGCAGTCGACCAATGTAGTTAAATAGTCAAATTCAGCCTGTCATCAGAAGGATGATAAATGCAAGAAAATTGAAAAGTACCAAAACACCGGTGCTGAACAGTTACGTCTCCCTCCGCAAAACCATACTCTCGAGTGAGGCCACCACTCCGAGTAACCCATCACAATACTCTCTGGGAGGTTGTAGATACAAGCTCAAGTCATCAGTGAATGAATGAATGTCTAAATAGCTGAATGTTACATCAAAACTGTAAAGCATACCGGTGGCGAGTCAGGGTCACTGACGTGTCGATGATCAGGCAATGGAGGCTCCAATGGAATCGAGTAAGACATCCCATATCGCCAGCCTGTCAGCTCGGTCGGGAGATCTGGCCATCCAGCATGATGGTAAGTCAGGGGAATCAGTCCAGCCCCACCTCTCGACGTACCGGCCCTGCTAGTCGAAGGGGTATCTACGACTCGGACTCTAGTCGATGATGACGTGCCAGCGGCCTCCGTGTGGGAGTACAGATACCTGACAGTGGAGGCATCAAGTACGTATGGCGGTAGGTCGCGTACTCCCCCTCCTCCAAATGCAGAACTGCATCAGTACCCAACATGAGCTCCTCGACCTCCCGGGGAGTGAGTCTCTTAGTGGATCGCATGTCATCTGGAGGTGCTGAGGGGATACCCTGATCAGGGTTGCCCATCATCTGACGCATAAAGCGATCCCCCAAAAGCCAGGCCCTGCCAACTGGCCCCTCAAATAAAATCCTGTATAAAGAAGAGGCCCATGCCCCAGGGAATCGGAAATGGGTATCTCCTCCCAAGGGTGCCCAGGGCTGCCAAGTGATCTGCGGATAACGAGTGCACAAACTGATTAGATGTCATAAATATGCAAGATGAACCAAAGCTGAAAACATGAAGAACTAAGAGTTCTGGATTACCTCCGTCGGTTGTACGGTATCGAAGAACTGTCTAAGGTAGGGCAGAGTCTCCCGAGTCCTCGGCCGGTACCGACCCTCGAATCTGCGAGAATAGGGGATCTCAAAAGGAACCTCCACCTCAAGATCTGGGGCCAGCATCGGGAAGTATGCATAAACCCATAGCTGTGAAAGAACAGGACAGTGGCCGTCAAAATACAGAATGTATAGAAAATATAGAATGCTGAGTGCAAGATATGAATACAGAATGTATAGAAAGTACAGAATGCTGAGCGCAGAATGTGAATATAAAATGTACAGAGAATGCAAAATGCTGAGAGTGGAGTACAAAGTACAGAATGTAAAATGTGCCGTATGTGCAGTATACAGATAATGAAAAGCAGAAATGTAAATCAAGAGTACAGAAAGTACCTCCAGGCTCTCCAGTAGCCACCGACTATGTTCCCCCACCCGCGGGAGGTCACGCTCATATAACAGTAAAGGGTAGCGAGGCCGACGCCACCCCAATCATACTGGCTGACCTGTGATAGGTTTACCAAAGCGTTGAGCAGATAAAGTCCAATAGTGTTCCCCCTATCGGAGAACAAAATGGTCCCGAGGAGGAACATCAAAAACCCCCGAGCATACTGCTCTATCTCCTCGACAGTCTCGGGCGAAGTCCCCCTGTACTGCACGAGAAACCAGGTGTACCTGACTCTACCCAATGATCTGTCGATCGGCGGGCGGACTCCCAGTAGATAAATCCAAGCCGCCTCCATTCGCCATATCTGCGTCATAGGGGACCGGTCGGCGGCTACGTCAAGGCCAGTCAGCATGGCGAAGTCAAATGGGGTCATCATCATGTCCCCAGTAGCTGAAAAGTGGAACGAGTTGGTGGTGTCCCACCACCTCTCCACGAGTGCCCCCATTAGGGTCCTACTCGCCGGGTAACGTGATAGCCTTGCGCAGAAAGGTCTAAATCCCGCCTCGTCGACGATATGGCGAACGGTATCTGGGAGCTCCACATACCACTCCCTAGCAAGGATCGATCTGTAACCCCATGTAGAACGGGAAGAAACCTGCATTCAGAATGAACAGATGTATTCAGTTTCAGATTGAAATGTATGAGCTGTGTGCAAATCAAATCAGACACTATGTTATGGAATGTGTGTTCACTATGAGCTGTGTGCAAATTAAATCAAATACTGTGTTGTGAACTGTGTGTTCAGTATGAGCTACGTGCAAATACAATGAATGAGTTGGTGTTCACCAATGAAAATGTATGAGCTGTGTGTTCACGAATGAAAGTGTATGAGCTGCGTGCAAATGCAACGAATGCGCTGTGTGTTCACCAATGAAAATGCATGAGCTGTGTGTTCAGAATTGAAATGTGTGAGCTGCGTGTTTAAAATGAAGTGTATGAGCTGTGTGTTTAGAATTGAAATGTGTGAGCTGCGTGTTCAAAATGAAGTGTATGAGCTGCGTGTTCAAAATGAAGTGTATGAGCTGCGTGTTCAGAATTGAAATGTGTGAGCTGCGGGTTTAAAGTGAAGTGAATGAGCTGTGTGCCCGAAGAACGATCTGTGTCCCCGAGAATGTGCCGTGTGCCTGAGACAAATTGTGTGGTCAGAATGAGCCGCGTGGTCAGAGTAAGTTGTGTGCCAAATTAACAAAGTGATGTGTTGTGAGCTGCGTGCCAAACGGACAGAATACGTGTTGTCAGCCACATGCTAAAATAACCAGAGTATTTCTATATATGAGCTGTGTGCCAAATAGACCGGCTGGTGTGTGAAGGTGTTCAGAACGAACAGATAAAATACATAGCGAAAGCATGAAATGTGCAGGAAATGTAGAATACATTGTAGAGAACGTGGAAGTAAGGTACGTACCTCTCGCGCCTGGTACGATAGATGAGACTCAAGCTCTCATAGCAGCAAGTCTGCAGGCGCCCGTCGCGCAAAGTCGGTGAAATGATGGAAAGTACTCGGAGGAAGGATATGCTCCTACGGGTGGTACCTCTCCAGGTCGAATGGCCGCATCCTCGAAGGCAATGACATGATGTCGGGCTCATCCTCTACCTCGGGGAGCCTCCACCGTACAGAATATGATCAGCCATCTGAAGAAAGATGCAAAAATGAGTGAAATGAGCAAAAATTACAAAAAGTCAACTCTCGGGAAAAGAAAAAGTCAACAAAAGTCAACTCCCGAGAAAATGTGCCAAACTTCGAGACAAACATACCTCAAGTGGTGAAAATGGAGAAAAAAGCTCCAAAATCAATCGGTTCAAAGTGAAGAAAATCAAAAGTTTTCGCGAAATAACTTCGCGTGGGGCATTGGAAAACGCGTATAAGGCGCAGATCTGAGGGGAAAAATGGTCTAGGGAGCAAGAGGAGCTGATTTTAGCCTTAGAGGTGTGAGCAAAAGTGATTTGGACAAGTCAACTTAAAGACCCGAACCTAAAAGGAAAAAACTGCCTCAATTTTTGTAAACTGGTCGGCCAACCAGTTTTTCTGGCTGGCTGACCACCTTGTGAGCAAAAACTGGTCGGTGGCTATTCTAGGTGGTCGGCCATCCCCCCTGGGTGGTCTCCAAGGTCCCTTGGTTCTCCCTGTGTATTTTGGTGATGATTGGAGTCCTCGACTCTCCAGAAAGTACAAGAAAAGTGCACTTTTCGGCGCGAGATGTCTCCGCGGGAACTTCAATTCAAGTCTTCGACGTGTGGCTCGTCGTTACTCGCCAAGAGCAAGGTGTATCCTTTTTGAGTACGTTGCGACCCCTCCGAGAGGTAAACCGGAGGTCGCGTTTGAGTTGCTCACTTTAAGGCTCGTACTTCTTTACTCAGCGTTTTGTTTCAAGCATGCTTTTGAAGTTGCATTGTTATGCACACCACTTGCATTGTTGTGCACGTTCCACTGGTATTTTCATGCACCCATACTTTACTTACGTCATCACGCATGTTTCGCTTGCATTGCTATGCACTTTTCCATCGGCGTCATACGTATCCGCGTTCGATATAGCGTTGAACATATGTTGATAACTATGTTGTACCTGTTAAGTTTCTCTCTTTTGCAGGCACGATATTGTATGCACAGTTCATTCGAGGCTGGTGCAACTAGACGATATTGTAAGTACAGTTCATTTGAAGCTGGCGCGACCAGACGAACCAGACGGTATTGTAT
>JAPPVO010000676.1:0-36092 GCA_030407325.1 Camellia japonica | reverse complement strand
AAAACAGTGCGTTGTGCAAAAGAGCGCGAGTGCAAACTGCACAAAACAGTGCGCTGCGCAAGATAGCGCGAGTGATAAACTGCACAAAACAGTGCGCTGCGCAAAATAGCGCGAGTGATAAACTGCACAAAACAGTGCGGTGCACAAAATAGCACGAGTGTAAACTGAACAGAAGAGTGCGCTGCGCAAAATAGCGTGAGTGTAAGGTGCACACAACACTGCGGAGCGCGAGTGATAAACTGCACAAAACAGTGCGCTGTGCAAAATAGCCCGAGTGCTAAACTGCACAAAACAGTGCGCTGCGCAAAATAGCGCGAGTGATAAACTGCACAAAACAGTGCGCTGCGCAAATAGCGCGAGTGTAAACTGCACAAAACAGTGCGCTGCGCAAAATAGCGCGAGTGTAAACTGCACAAAACAGTGCGGTGCGCAAAATAGCGCGAGTGATAATCTGCACAAAACGGTGCGGTGCGCAAAATAGCGCGAGTGATAAACTGCACAAAACAGTGCGCTGCGCAAAATAGAGCGAGTGTAAATTGCACAAAACAGTGCGCTGCACAAAATCGCGCGAGTGTAAAGTGCACAAAACAGTGCGCTGCGCAAAATAGCGCGAGTGATAAACTGCACAAAACAGTGCGCTGCGCAAAATAGCGCGAGTGAAAACTGCGCAAAACAGTGCGCTGCGCAAAATAGCGCGAGTGTAAACTGCGCAAAACAGTGCGCTGCGCAAAATAGCGCGAGTGTAAACTGCACAAAACTGTGCGCTGCGCAAAATAGCGCGAGTGTAAAGTGCACAAAACACTGCGGTGCGCAAAATAGCGCGAGTGATAAACTGCACAAAACAGTGCGCTGCGCAAAATAGCGCGAGTGATAAACTGCACAAAACAGTGCGGTGTGCAAAATAGCGCGAGTGTAAACTGCACAAAACAGTGCGCTGCGCAAAATAGCGCGAGTGATAAACTGCACAAAACAGTGCGCTGCGCAAAATAGCGCGAGTGATAAACTGCACAAAACAGTGCGGTGCACAAAATAGCGCGAGTGTAAACTGCACAGAACAGTGCGCTGCGCAAAATAGCGTGAGTGTAAGGTGCACACAACACTGCGGAGCGCGAGTGATAAACTGCACAAAACAGTGCGCTGTGCAAAATAGCGCGAGTGATAAACTGCACAAAACAGTGCGCTGCGCAAAATAGCGCGAGTGTAAACTGCACAAAACAGTGCGGCGCAAAATAGCGTGAGTGTAAGGTGCACACAACACTGCGGAGCGCGAGTGATAAACTGCACAAAACAGTGCGCTGTGCAAAATAGCGCGAGTGATAAACTGCACAAAACAGTGCGCTGCGCAAAATAGCGCGAGTGATAAACTGCACAAAACAGTGCGTTGTGCAAAATAGCGCGAGTGCAAACTGCACAAAATAGTGCGCTGCGCAAAATAGCGCGAGTGATAAACTGCACAAAACAGTGCGCTGCACAAAATAGCGCGAGTGATAAACTGCACAAAACAGTGCGCTGCGCAAAATAGCGCGAGTGATAAACGGCACAAAACAGTGCGGTGCACAAAATAGCGCGAGTGTAAACTGCACAGAACAGTGCGCAGCGCAAAATAGCGTGAGTGTAAGGTGCACACAACACTGCGGAGCACGAGTGATAAACTGCACAAAACAGTGCGCTGTGCAAAATAGCCCGAGTGCTAAATTGCACAAAACAGTGCGCTGCGCAAAATAGCGCGAGTGATAAACTGCACAAAACAGTGCGCTGCGCAAATAGCGCGAGTGTAAACTGCACAAAACAGTGCGCTGCGCAAAATAGCGCAAGTGATAAACTGCACAAAACAGTGCGGTGCGCAAAATAGCGCGAGTGATAATCTGCACAAAACGGTGCGGTGCGCAAAATAGCGCGAGTGATAAACTGCACAAAACCGTGCGCGGCGCAAAATAGCGCGAGTGTAAACTGCACAAAACAGTGCGCTGCCCAAAATAGCGCGAGTGTAAAGGGCACAAAACAGTGCGGTGCGCAAAATAGCGCCAGTGATAAACTGCACAAAACAGTGCGCCGCGTAAAATAGCGCGAGTGATAAACTGCACAAAACAGTGCGCTGCGCAAAATAGCGCGAGTGTAAACTGCGCAAAAAAGTGAGCTGCCCGAAATAGCGCGAGTGTAAACTGCGCAAAACTGTGCGCTGCGCAAAATAGCGCGAGTGTAAAGTGCACAAAACACTGCGGTGCGCAAAATAGCGCGAGTGATAAACTGCACAAAACAGTGCGCTGCGCCAAAATAGCGCGAGTGATAAATTGCACAATACAGTGCGCTGCGCAAAATAGTGCGAGTGTAAACAGCACAAAACAGTGCGGTGTGCAAAATATCGCGAGTGATAAACTGTACAAAACAGAGCGGTGCGCAACGTAGCGCGAGTGATAAACGGCACAAAATAGTGCGCTGCGCAAAATACCACGAGTGTAAACTGCACAAAATAGTGCGCTGCGCAAAATAGCGCGAGTGTAAACTGCACAAAACAGTGCGCTGCGCAAAATAGCGCGAGTGTAAAGTGCACAAAACACTGCGGTGCGCAAAATAGCGCGAGTGATAAACTGCACAAAACGGTGCGGTGCGCAAAATTGCGCGAGTGTAAACTGCACAAAACAGTGCGCTGCGCAAAATAGCGCGAGTGATAAACTGCACAAAACAGTGCGGTGCGCAAAATAGCGCGAGTGAAAAACTGCACAAAACGGTGCGGTGCGCAAAATAGCGCGAGTGATAAACTGCACAAAACAGTGCGCTGCGCAAAATAGCGCGAGTGTAAACTGCACAAAACAGTGCGCTGCCCAAAATAGCGCGAGTGTAAAATGCACAAAACAGTGAGCGTGCGCAAAATAGCGCGAGTGATAAACTGCACAAAACAGTGCGCTGCGCAAAATAGCGCGAGTGATAAACTGCACAAAACAGTGCGCTGCGCAAAATAGCGCGAGTGTAAACTGCGCAAAACAGTGCGCTGCGGAAAATAGCGCGAGTGTAAACTGCACAAAACAGTGCGCTGCGCAAAATAGCGCGAGTGTAAACTGCACAAAACACTGCGGTGCGCAAAATAGCGCGAGTGATAAACTGCAAAAAACGGTGCGCTGCGCAAAATAGCACGAGTGTAAACTGCACAAAACAGTGCGGTGCGCAACGTAGCACGAGTGTAAAGTGCACAAAACACTGCGGTGCGCAAAATAGCGCGAGTGATAAACTGCACAAAACGGTGCGGTACGCAAAATAGCGTGAGTGTAAACAGCACAAAACGGTACCGTACGCAAAATAGCGTGAGTGTAAACAGCACAAAACAGTGCGCTGCGCAAAATAGCGCGAGTGATAAACTGCACAAAACAGTGCGCTGCGCAAAATAGCGCGAGTGTTAAACTCCACAAAACAGTGCGCTACGCAAAATAGCGCGAGTGATAAACTGTACAAAACAGTGCGGTGCACAAAATAGCGCGAGTGCAAAATAGCGCAAGTGTAAACTGCACAAAACAGTGCGGTGCGCAAAATTGCGCGAGTGATAAACTGCACAAAACAGTGCGGTGCGTAAAATAGCGCGAGTGATAAACTGCACCAAACAGTGCGTAGCGCAAAATTGCGCGAGTCATAAACTGCACAAAACAGTGCGCTGCGGAAAATAGCACGAGCGTAAACTGCACAAAACAGCGCGGGGCGCAAAATATCGCGAGCGATAAACAGCACAAAACAGTGCGCTGCGCAAAATAGCGCGACTGTAAACTGAGCAAAACAGCGCGCTGCGCAAAATAGCGCGAGTGATAAACTGCACAAAACAGTGCGTTGCGCAAAATAGCGCGAGTGCAAACTACACAAAATAGTGCGCTGCGCAAAATAGCGGGAGTGATAAACTGCACAAAACAGTGCGCTGTGCAAAATAGCGCGAGTGATAAACAGCACAAAACAGTGCGCTGCGCAAAATAGCACGAGTGAAAACTGCGCAAAACAGTGCGCTGCGCAAAATAGCGCGAGTGTAAACTGCGCAAAACAGTGCGCTGCGCAAAATTGCGCGAGTGTAAACTGCACAAAACTGTGCGCTGCGCAAAATAGCGCGGGTGTAAAGTGCACAAAACACTGCGGTGCGCAAAATAGCGCGAGTGATAAACTGCAAAAAACAGTGCGCTGTGCAAAATAGCGCGAGTGTAAACTGCACAAAAAGTGCGGTGCGCAAAATAGCGCGAGTGATAAACAGCACAATACAGTGCGCTGCGCAAAATAGTGCGAGTGTAAACAGCACAAAACAGTGCGGTGCGCAAAATAGCGCGAGTGATTAACTGTACAAAACAGAGCATGCGCAACGTAGCGCGAGTGATAAACTGCACAAAACAGTGCGTGCGCAAGTAGCGCGAGTGTAAACTGCACAAAATAGTGCGCTGCGCAAAATAGCACGAGTGTAAACTGCACAAAATAGTGCGCTGCGCAAAATAGCGCGAGTGATAAACTGCACAAAACAGTGCGCTGCGCAAAATAGCGAGAGTGCAAAGTGCACAAAACACTGCGGTGCGCAAAATAGCGCGAGTGATAAACTGCACAAAACAGTGCGGTGCGCAAAATAGCGCGAGTGTAAACAGCACAAAACAGTGCGCTGCGCAAAATAGCGCGAGAGATAAACTGCACAAAACAGTGCGGTGCGCAAAATAGCGCGAGTGAAAAACTGCACAAAACGGTGCGGTGCGCAAAATAGCGCGAGGTAAACTGCACAAAACAGTGCGCTGCGCAAAATAGCGCGAGTGTAAACTGCACAAAACAGTGCGCTGCCAAAATAGCGCGAGTGTAAAATGCACAAAACAGTGCGCTGCGCAAAATAGCGCGAGTGATAAACTGCACAAAACAGTGCGCTGCGCAAAATAGCGCGAGTGTAAACTGCACAAAATACTGCGGTGCGCAAAATAGCGCGAGTGATAAACTGTAAAAAATGGTGCGTTGCGCAAAATAGCACGAGTGTAAATTGCACAAAACAGTGCGGTGCGCATCGTAGCACGAGTGTAAAGTGCACAAAACACTGCGGTGCGCAAAATAGCTCGAGTGATAAACTGCACAAAACGGTGCGGTACCCAAAATAGCGTGAGTGTAAACAGCACAAAATGGTGCGGTACGCAAAATAGCGTGAGTGTAAACAGCACAAAACAGTGCGCTGCGCAAAATAGCGCGAGTGATAAACTGCACAAAACAGTGCGCTGCGCAAAATAGCGCGAGTGATAAACTCCACAAAACAGTGCGCTGCGCAAAATAGCGCGAGTGATAAACTGTACAAAACAGTGCGGTGCACAAAATAGCGCGAGTGTAAACTGCACAAAACAGTGCGGTGCGCAAAATTGCGCGAGTGATAAACTGCACAAAACAGTGTGGTGCGTAAAATAGCGCGAGTGATAAACTGCACAAAACAGTGCGCAGCGCAAAATTGCGCGAGTCATAAACTGCACAAAACAGTGCGCTGCGGAAAATAGCACGAGCGTAAACTGCACAAAACAGCGCGGGGCGCAAAATACCGCGAGCAATAAACTGCACAAAACAGGGCGCTACGCAAAATAACGCGAGTGTAAACTGCACAAAACAGCGCGCTGCGCAAAATAGCGCGAGTGATAAACTGCACAAAACAGTGCGTTGCGCAAAATAGCGCGAGTGCAAACTGCACAAAACAGTGCGCTGCGCAAAATAGCGGGAGTGATAAACTGCACAAAACAGTGCGCTGCGCAAAATAGCGCGAGTGATAAACTACACAAAACAGTGCGCTGCGCAAAATAGCACGAGTGAAAACTGCGCAAAACAGTGCGCTGCGCAAAATAGCGCGAGTGTAAACTGCGTGAAACAGTGCGCTGCGCAAAATAGCGCGAGTGTAAACTGCACAAAACTGTGCGCTGCGCAAAATAGCGCGGGTGTAAAGTGCACAAAACACTGCGGTGCGCAAAATAGCGCGAGTGATAAACTGCAAAA
Source organism: Camellia japonica (assembly GCA_030407325.1). Lineage (NCBI taxonomy): Eukaryota > Viridiplantae > Streptophyta > Magnoliopsida > Ericales > Theaceae > Camellia > Camellia japonica. The sequence goes on along the minus strand of JAPPVO010000676.1, from coordinate 30,128 downwards.
AACAGTGCGCTGCGCAAAATAGCGCGAGTGTAAACTGCACAAAAAGTGCGGTGCGCAAAATAGCGCGAGTGATAAACTGCACAAAACAGTGCGCTGCGCAAAATAGCGCGAGTGATAAACAGCACAATACAGTGCGCTGCGCAAAATAGTGCGAGTGTAAACAGCACAAAACAGTGCGCTGCGCAAAATAGCGCGAGTGATTAACTGTACAAAACAGAGCGGTGCGCAACGTAGCGCGAGTGATAAACTGTACAAAACAGAGCAGTGCGCAACGTAGCGCGAGTGATAAACGGCACAAAATAGTGCGCTGCGCAAAATAGCACGAGTGTAAACTGCACAAAATAGTGCGCTGCGCAGAATAGCGCGAGTGTAAACTGCACAAAACAGTGCGCCGCGCAAAATAGCGCGAGTGTAAAGTGCACAAAACACTGCGGTGCGCAAAATAGCGCGAGTGATAAACTGCACAAAACGGTGCGGTGCGCAAAATAGCGCGAGTGTAAACAGCACAAAACAGTGCGCTGCACAAAATAGCACGAGAGATAAACTGCACAAAACAGTGCGCTGCGCAAAATAGCGCGAGTGAAAAACTGCACAAAACGGTGCGGTGCGCAAAATAGCGCGAGTGATAAACTGCCCAAAACAGTGCGCTGCGCAAAATAGCGCGAGTGTAAAATGCACAAAACAGTGCGCTGCCCAAAATAGCGCGAGTGTAAAATGCACAAAACAGTGAGGTGCGCAAAATAGCGCGACTGATAAACTGCACAAAACAGTGCGCTGCGTAAACTGCACAAAACAGTGCCCTGCGCAAAATAGCGCGAGTGATAAACAGCACAAAACAGTGCGCTGCGCAAAATAGCGCGAGTGTAAACTGCGCAAAACAGTGCGCTGCGCAAAATAGCGCGAGTGAAACTGCCCAAAACAGTGCGCTGTGCGCAAAATAGCGCGAGGTAAACTGCACAAAACACTGCGGTGCGCAAAATAGCGCGAGTGATAAACTGCAAAAAACGGTGCGCTGCGCAAAATAGCACGAGTGTAAACTGCACAAAACAGTGCGGTGCGCAACGTAGCACGAGTGTAAAGTGCACAAAACACTGCGGTGCGCAAAAGAGCGCATAAACTGAAAACGGTGCGGTACGCAAAATAGCGTGAGTGTAAACAGCACAAAATGGTGCGGTGCGCAAAATAGCGTGAGTGTAAACAGCACAAAACAGTGCGCTGCGCAAAATAGCGCGAGTGATAAACTGCACAAAACAGTGCGCTGCGCAAAATAGCGCGAGTGATAAACTCCACAAAACAGTGCGCTGCGCAAAATAGCGCGAGTGATAAACTGTACAAAACAGTGCGGTGCACAAAATAGCGCGAGTGCAAAATAGCGCGAGTGTAAACTGCACAAAACAGTGCGGTGCGCAAAATTGCGCGAGTGATAAACTGCACAAAACAGTGCGGTGCGTAAAATAGCGCGAGTGATAAACTGCACAAAACAGTGCGCAGCGCAAAATTGCGCGAGTCATAAACTGCACAAAACAGTGCGCTGCGGAAAATAGCACGAGCGTAAACTGCACAAAACAGCGCGGGGCGCAAAATACCGCGAGCGATAAACTGCACAAAACAGGGCGCTGCGCAAAATAGCGCGAGTGTAAACTGCACAAAACAGCGCGCTGCGCAAAATAGCGCGAGTGATAAACTGCACAAAACAGTGCGTTGCGCAAAATAGCGCGAGTGCAAACTACACAAAACAGTGCGCTGCGCAAAATAGCGGGAGTGATAAACTGCACAAAACAGTGCGCTGCGCAAAATAGCGCGAGTGATAAACTGCACAAAACAGTGCGCTGCGCAAAATAGCGCGAGTGAAACCTGCGCAAAACAGTGCGCTGCGCAAAATAGCGCGAGTGTAAACTGCGCAAAACAGTGCGCTGCGCAAAATAGCGCTAGTGTAAACTGCACAAAACTGTGCGCTGCGCAAAATAGCGCGAGTGTAAAGTGCACAAAACACTGCGGTGCGCAAAATAGCGCGAGTGATAAACTGCAAAAAACGGTGCGCTGCGCAAAATGGCGTGAGTGTAAACTGCACAAAAGAGTGCGGTGCGCAAAAGAGCGCGAGTGATAAATTGAACAAAACAGTGCGCTGCGCAAAATAGCGCGAGTGATAAACTGCACAATACGGTGCGCTGTGCAAAATAGCGCGAGTGTAAACAGCACAAAACAGTGCGGTGCGCAAAATAGCGCGAGTGATAAACTGCACAAAACCGTGCGGTGCGCAACGTAGCACGAGTGTAAAGTGCACAAAACACTGCGGTGCGCAAAATAGCGCGAGTGATAAACTGCAAAAAACAGTGCGCTGCGCAAAATAGCGCGAGTGTAAACTGCACAAAATAGTGCGGTGCGCAAAATAGCGCGAGTGATAAACTGCACAATACACTGCGCTGCGCAAAATAGTGCGAGTGTAAACAGCACAAAACAGTGCGGTGCGCAAAATAGCGCGAGTGATAAACTGTACAAAACAGAGCGTGCGCAACGTAGCGCGAGTGATAAACGGCACAAAATAGTGCGCTGCGCAAAATAGCACGAGTGTAAACTGCACAAAATAGTGTGCTGCGCAGAATAGCGCGAGTGTAAACTGCACAAAACAGTGCGCTGCGCAAAATAGCGCGAGTGTAAAGTGCACAAAACACTGCGGTGCGCAAAATAGCGCGAGTGAAAAACTGCACAAAACGGTGCGGTACGCAAAATAGCGTGAGTGTAAACAGCACAAAACAGAGCGCTGCGCAAAATAGCGCGAGAGATAAACTGCACAAAACAGTGCGGTGCGCAAAATAGCGCGAGTGAAAAACTGCACAAAACGGTGCGGTGCGCAAAATAGCGCGAGGGTAAACAGCACAAAATAGTGCGGTGCGCAAAATAGCGCGAGTGATAAACTGCACAAAACAGTGCGGTGCGCAACGTAGCACGAGTGTAAAGTGCACAAAACACTGCGGTGCGCAAAATAGCGCGAGTGATAAACTGCACAAAACGGTGCGGTACGCAAAATAGCGTGAGTGTAAATAGCACAAAACAGTGCGCTGCGCAAAATAGCGCGCGTGATAAACTGCACAAAACAGTGCGGTGCGCAAAATAGCGCGAGTGATAAACTGCAAAACGGTGCGTGCGCAAAATAGCGCGAGTGATAAACTGCACAAAACAGTGCGCTGCGCAAAATAGCGCGAGTGATAAACTGCACAAAACAGTGCGCTGCGCAAAATAGCGCGAGTGTAAACTGCACAAAACAGTGCGCTGCGCAAAATTGCGCGACTGATAAACTGCACAAAACAGTGCGCTGCGCAAAATAGCGCGAGTGATAAACTGCACAAAACAGTGCGCTGCGCAAAATAGCGCGAGTGTAAACTGCACAAAACAGTGCGCTGCGCAAAATAGCGCGAGTGTAAACTGCACAAAACACTGCGGTGCGCAAAATAGCGCGAGTGATAAACTGCAAAAACGGTGCGCTGCGCAAAATAGCACGAGTGTAAACTGCACAAAACAGTGCGGTGCGCAACGTAGCACGAGTGTAAACTGCACAAAACACTGCGGTGCGCAAAATAGCGCGAGTGATAAATTGCACAAAACGGTGCGGTACGCAAAATAGCGTGAGTGTAAACAGCACAAAACGGTGCGGTACGCAAAATAGCGTGAGTGTAAACAGCACAAAACAGTGCGCTGCGCAAAATAGCACGAGTGATAAACTGCACAAAACAGTGCGCTGCGCAAAATAGCGCGAGTGATAAACTCCACAAAACAGTGCGCTGCGCAAAATAGCGCGAGTGATAAACTGCACTAAACAGTGCGGTGCACAAAATAGCGCGAGTGCAAAATAGCGCGAGTGTAAACTGCACAAAACAGTGCTGTGCGCAAAATTGCGCGAGTGATAAACTCCACAAAACAGTGCGCAGCGCAAAATTGCGCGAGTCATAAACTGCACAAAACAGTGCGCTGCGGAAAATAGCACGAGTGTAAACTGCACAAAACAGCGCGGGGCGCAAAATACCGCGAGCAATAAACTGCACAAAACAGGGCGCTGCGCAAAATAGCGCGAGTGTAAACTGCCCAAAGCAGCGTGCTGCGCAAAATAGCACGAGTGATAAACTGCACAAAACAGTGCGTTGCGCAAAATAGCGCGAGTGCAAACTCCACAAAACAGGGCGCTGCGCAAAATAGCGCGAGTGATAAACTGCACAAAACAGTGCGCTGCGCAAAATAGCGCGAGTGAAAACTGCGCAAAACAGTGCGCTGCGTAAAATAGCGCGAGTGTAAACTGCACAAAACTGTGCGCTGCGCAAAATAGCGCGAGTGTAAAGTGCACAAAACACTGCGGTGCGCAAAATAGCGCGAGTGATAAACTGCAAAAAACAGTGCGCTGCGCAAAATAGCGCGAGTGTAAACTGCACAAAAGAGTGCGGTGCGCAAAATAGCGCGAGTGATAAACTGCACAAAACAGTGCGCTGCGCAAAATAGCGCGAGTGATAAACTGCACAATACAGTGCGCTGCGCAAAATAGTGCGAGTGTAAACAGCACAAAACAGTGCGGTGCGCAAAATAGCGCGAGTGATAAACTGTACAAAACGGAGCGGTGCGCAACGTAGCGCGAGTGATAAACGGCACAAAATAGTGCGCTGCGCAAAATAGCACGAGTGTAAACTGCACAAAATAGTGCGCTGCGCAGAATAGCGCGAGTGTAAACTGCACAAAACAGTGCGCTGCGCAAAATAGCGCGAGTGTAAAGTGCACAAAACACTGCGGTGCGCAAAATAGCGCGAGTGATAAACTGCACAAAACGGTGCGGGGCGCAAAATAGCGCGAGTGTAAACAGCACAAAACAGTGCGCTGCGCAAAATAGCGCGAGAGATAAACTGCACAAAACAGTGCGGTGCGCAAAATAGCGCGAGTGTTAAACTGCACAAAACGGTGCGGTGCGCAACATAGCGCGAGTGATAAACTGCACAAAACAGTGCGCTGCGCAAAATAGCGCGAGTGTAAACTGCACAAAACAGTGCGCTGCACAAAATAGCGCGAGTGTAAAATGCACAAAACAGTGAGGTGCGCAAAATAGCGCGACTGATAAACTGCACAAAACAGTGCGCTGCGCAAAATAGCGCGAGTGATAAACTGCACAAAACGGTGCGGTCCGCAAAATAGGGCGAGTGATAAACTGCACAAAATAGTGCGCTGCGCAAAATAGCGCGAGTGTAAACTGCAGAAAACAGTGCGCTGCCCAAAATAGCGCGAGTGTAAAGTGCACAAAACAGTGCGCTGTGTAAAATAGCGCGACTGATAAACTCCACAAAACATTGCGCTGCGCAAAATAGCGCGAGTGATAAACTGCACAAAACAGTGCGCTGCGCAAAATAGCGCGAGTGATAAACTGCACAAAACAGTGCGCTGCGCAAAATAGCGCGAGTGTAAACTGCACAAAACAGTGCGCTGCGCAAAATAGCGCGAGTGTAAACTGCACAAAACACTGCGGTGCGCAAAATAGCGCGAGTGATAAACTGCAAAAAACGGTGCGCTGCGCAAAATAGCACGAGTGTAAACTGCACAAAACAGTGCGGTGCGCAACGTAGCACGAGTGTAAAGTGCACAAAACACTACGGTACGCAAAATAGCGCGAGTGATAAACTGCACAAAACGGTGCGGTACGCAAAATAGCGTGAGTGTAAACAGGACAAAACGGTGCGGTACGCAAAATAGCGTGAGTGTAAACAGCACAAAACAGTGCGCTGCGCAAAATAGCGCGAGTGATAAACTGCACAAAACAGTGCGCTGCGCAAAATAGCGGGAGTGATAAACTGCACAAAACAGTGCGGTGCACAAAATAGTGCGCGTGCAAAATAGCGCGAGTGTAAACTGCACAAAACAGTACTGTGCGCAAAATTGCGCGAGTGATAAACTGCACAAAACAGTGCGGTGCGTAAAATAGCGCGAGTGATAAACTGCACAAAACAGTGCGCAGCGCAAAATTGCGCGAGTCATAAACTGCACAAAACAGTGCGCTGCGGAAAATAGCACGAGTGTAAACTGCACAAAACAGCGCGGGGCGCAAAATACCGCGAGCGATAAACTGCACAAAACGGTGCGCTGCGCAAAATAGCGCGAGTGTAAACTGCACAAAACGCGCTGCGCAAAATAGCACGAGTGATAAACTGCACAAAACAGTGCGTTGCGCAAAATAGCGCGAGTGCAAACTACACAAAACAGTGCGCTGCGCAAAATAGCTCGAGTGATAAACTGCACAAAACAGTGCGCTGCGCAAAATAGCGCGAGTGAAAACTGCGCAAAACAGCGCGCTGCGCAAAATAGCGCGAGTGTAAACTGCGCAAAACAGTGCGCTGCGCAAAATAGCGCGAGTGTAAACTGCACAAAACAGTGCGCTGCGCAAAATAGCGCGAGTGTAAAGTGCACAAAACACTACGGTGCGCAAAATAGCGCGAGTGATAAACTGCAAAAAACAGTGCGCTGCGCAAAATAGCGCGAGTGTAAACTGCACAAAATAGTGCGGTGCGCAAAATAGCGCGACTGATAAACTGCACAAAACAGTGCGCTGCGCAAAATAGCGCGAGTGATAAACTGCACAATACAGTGCGCTGCGCAAAATAGTGCGAGTGTAAACAGCACAAAACAGTGCGGTGCGCAAAATAGCGCGAGTGATAAACTGTACAAAACAGAGCGGTGCGCAACGTAGCGCGAGTGATAAACGGCACAAAATAGTGCGCTGCGCAAAATAGCGTGCTGCGCAAAATAGCACGAGTGTAAACTGCACAAAATAGTGCGCTGCGCAAAATAGCGCGAGTGTAAACTGCACAAAACAGTGCGCTGCGCAAAATAGCGCGAGTGTAAAGTGCACAAAACACTGCGGTGCGCAAAATAGCGCGAGTGATAAACTGCACAAAACAGTGCGGTGCGCAAAATAGCGCGAGTGTAAATAGCACAAAACAGTGCGCTGCGCAAAATAGCGCGAGTGATAAACTGCACAAAACAGTGCGGTGCGCAAAATAGCGCGAGTGAAAAACTGCACAAAACGGTGCGGTGCGCAAAATAGCGCGAGTGATAAACTGCACAAAACAGTGCGCTGCGCAAAATAGTGCGAGTGTAAACTGCACAAAACAGTGCGCTGCACAAAATAGCGCGAGTGTAAAATGCACAAAACAGTGAGGCGCGCAAAATAGCGCGACTGATAATCTGCACAAAACAGTGCGCTGCGCAAAATAGTGCGAGTGATAAACTGCACAAAACAGTGCGCTGCGCAAAATAGCGCGAGTGTAAACTGCGCAAAACTGTGCGCTGCGCTAAATAGCGCGAGTGTAAACTGCACAAAACAGTGCGCTGCGCAAAATAGCGCGAGTGTAAACTGCACAAAACACTGCGGTGCGCAAAATAGCGCGACTGATAAACTGCAAAAAAACGGTGCGCTGCGCAAAATAGCGCGAGTGTAAACTGCACAAAAGAGTGCGGTGCTCAAAAGAGCGCGAGTGATAAACTGAACAAAACAGTGCGCTGCGCAAAATAGCGCGAGTGATAAACTGCACAATACGGTGCGCTGCGCAAAATAGCGCGAGTGTAAACAGCACAAAACAGTGCGGTGCGCAAAATAGCGCGATTGATAAACTGCACAAAACAGTGCGGTGCGCAACGTAGCACGAGTGTAAAGTGCACAAAACACTGCGGTGCGCAAAATAGCGCGAGTGATAAACTGCACAAAACGGTGCGGTACGCAAAATAGCGTGAGTGTAAACAGCACAAAACAGTGCGCTGCGCAAAATAGCGCGCGTGATAAACTGCAAAAAACAGTGCGGTGCGCAAAATAGCGCGCGTGATAAACTGCACAAAACGGTGCGGTGCGCAAAATAGCGCGAGTGATAAACTGCACAAAACAGTGCGCTGCGCAAAATAGCGCGAGTGTAAGCTGCACAAAACAGTGCGCTGCCCAAAATAGCGCGAGTGTAAAATGCACAAAACAGTGAGGTACGCAAAATAGCGCGAGTGATAAACTGCACAAAACAGTGCGCTGCGCAAAATAGCGCGAGTGATAAACTGCACAAAACAGTGCGCTGCGCAAAATAGCGCGAGTGTAAACTCCGCAAAACAGTGCGCTGCGCAAAATAGCGCGAGTGCAAACTGCACAAAACAGTGCGCTGCGCAAAATAGCGCGAGTGTAAAGTGCACAAAACAGTGCGGTGCGCAAAATTGCGCGAGCGATAAACTGCACAAAACAGTGCGGTGCGTAAAATAGCGCGAGTGACAAGCTGCACAAAACAGTGCGCAGCGCAAAATAGCGCGAGTGATAAACTGCACAAAACAGTGCGTTGCGCAAAATAGCGCGAGTGCAAACTACACAAAACAGTGCGCTGCGCAAAATAGCGGGAGTGATAAACTGCACAAAACAGTGCGCTGCGCAAAATAGGGCGAGTGATAAACTGCACAAAACAGTGCGCTGCGCAAAATAGCGCGAGTGAAAACTGCGCAAAACAGTGCGCAGCGCAAAATAGCGCCAGTGTAAACTGCGCAAAACAGTGCGCTGCGAAAAATACCGCGAGTGTAAACTGCACAAAACTGTGCGCTGCGCAAAATAGCGAGAGTGTAAAGTGCACAAAACACTGTGGTGCGCAAAATAGTGCGAGTGATAAACTGCAAAAAACCGTGCGCTGCGCAAAATAGCGCGAGTGTAAACTGCACAAAATAGTGCGGTGCGCAAAATAGCACGAGTGATAAACTGCACAAAACAGTGCGCTGCGCAAAATAGCGCGAGTGATAAACTGCACAATACGGTGCGCTGCGCAAAATAGCGCGAGTGTAAACAGCACAAAACAGTGCGGTGCGCAAAATAGCGCGATTGATAAACTGCACAAAACAGTGCGGTGCGCAAAATAGCGCGATTGATAAACTGCACAAAACAGTGCGGTGCGCAACGTAGCACGAGTTTAAAATGCACAAAACACTGCGGTGCGCAAAATAGCGCGAGTGATAAACTGCACAAAACGGTGCGGTACGCAAAATAGCGTGAGTGTAAACAGCACAAAACAGTGCGCTGCGGAAAATAGCGCGCGTGATAAACTGCACAAAACAGTGCGGTGCGCAAAATAGCGCGAGTGATAAACTGCACAAAACGGTGCGGTGCGCAAAATAGCGCGAGTGATAAACTGCACAAAATAGTGCGCTGCGCAAAATAGCGCGAGTGTAAACTGCACAAAACAGTGCGCTGCCCAAAATAGAGCGAGTGTAAAGTGCACAAAACAGTGCGCTGCGCAAAATAGCGGGACTGATAAACTACACAAAACAGTGCGCTGCGCAAAATAGCGCGAGTGATAAACTGCACAAAACAGTGCGCTGCCCAAAATAGCGCAAGTGTAAACTGCACAAAACAGTGCGCTGCGCAAAATAGCGCGAGTGTAAAGTGCACAAAACAGTGCGGTGCGCAAAATTGCGCGAGCGATAAACTGCACAAAACAGTGCGGTGCGTAAAATAGCGCGAGTGACAAGCTGCACAAAACAGTGCGCAGCGCAAAATAGCGCGAGTGATAAACTGCACAAAACAGTGCGTTGCGCAAAATAGCGCGAGTGCAAACTACACAAAACAGTGCGCTGCGCAAAATAGCGGGAGTGATAAACTGCACAAAACAGTGCGCTGCGCAAAATAGCGTGAGTGATAAACTGCACAAAACAGTGCGCTGCGCAAAATAGCGGGAGGGATAAACTGCACAAAACAGTGCGCTGCGCAAAATAGCGGGAGCGATAAACTGCACAAAACAGTGCGCTGCGCAAAATAGCGCGAGTGAAAACTGCGCAAAACAGTGCGCTGCGCAAAATAGCGCCAGTGTAAACTGCGCTGCGCAAAATACCGCGAGTGTAAACTGCATAAAACTGTGCGCTGCACAAAATAGCGCGAGTGTAAAGTGCACACAACAGTGCGGTGCGCAAAATAGCACGAGTGTAAACTGCACAAAATAGTGCGCTGCGCAGAATAGCGCGAGTGTAAACTGCACAAAACAGTGCGCTGCGCAAAATAGAGCGAGTGCAAACTGCGCAAAACAGTGCGCTGCGCAAAATAGCGCCAGTTGTAAACTGCGCAAAACAGTGCGTGCGCAAAATAGCGCGAGTGTAAACTGCACAAAACTGTGCGCTGCGCAAAATAGCGCGAGTGTAAAGTGCACAAAACACTGCGGTGCGCAAAATAGCGCGAGTGATAAACTGCAAAAAACAGTGCGCTGCGCAAAATAGCGCGAGTGTAAACTGCACAAAAGAGTGCGGTGCGCAAAATAGCGCGACTGATAAACTGCACAAAACAGTGCGCTGCGCAAAATAGCGTGAGTGTAAACTGCACAAAACTGTGCGCTGCGCAAAATAGCGCGAGTGTAAACTGCACAAAACACTACGGTGCGCAAAATAGCGCGAGTGATAAACTGCAAAAAACAGTGCGCTGCGCAAAATAGCGCGAGTGTAAACTGCACAAAATAGTGCGGTGCGCAAAATAGCGCGACTGATAAACTGCACAAAACAGTGCAATGCGCAAAATAGCGCGAGAGTGATAAACTGCACAATACAGTGCGCTGCGCAAAATAGTGCGAGTGTAAACAGCACAAAACAGTGCGGTGCGCAAAATAGGCGAGTGATAAACTGTACAAAACAGAGCGGTGCGCAACGTAGCGCGCGAGTGATAAACGGCACAAAATAGTGCGCCTGCGCAAAATAGCGCGCTGCGCAAAATAGCACGAGTGTAAACTGCACAAAATAGTGCGTGCGCAGAATAGCGCGAGTGTAAATTGCGCAAAACAGTGCGCTGCACAAAATAGCGCGAGTGTAAAGTGCACAAAACACTGCGGTGCGCAAAATAGCGCGAGTGATAAACTGCACAAAACGGTGCGTGCGCAAAATAGCGCGAGTGTAAACAGCACAAAACAGTGCGCTGCGCAAAATAGCGCGAGGGATAAACTGCACAAAACGTGCGGTGCGCAAAATAGTGCGAGGTGAAAACTGCACAAAACGGTGCGGTGCGCAAAATAGCGCGAGTGATAACTGCACAAAACAGTGCGCTGCGCAAAATAGCGCGAGTGTAAACTGCACAAAACAGTGCGCTGCACAAAATAGCGCGAGTGTAAAATGCACCAAACAGTGAGGCGCGCAAAATAGCGCGACTGATAAACTGCACAAAACAGTGCGCTGCGCAAAATAGCGGGAGCGATAAACTGCACAAAACATGCGCTGCGCAAAATAGCGCGAGTGAAAACTGCGCAAAACAGTGCGCTGCGCAAAATAGCGCCAGTGTAAACTGCGCTGCGCAAAATACCGCGAGTGTAAACTGCATAAAACTGTGCGCTGCGCAAAATAGCGCGAGTGTAAAGTGCACACAACAGTGCGGTGCGCAAAATAGCACGAGTGTAAACTGCACAAAATAGTGCGCTGCGCAGAATAGCGAGAGTGTAAACTGCACAAAACAGTGCGCTGCGCAAAATAGAGCGAGTGAAAACTGCGCAAAACAGTGCGCTGCGCAAAATAGCGCCAGTGTAAACTGCGCAAAACAGTGCGCTGCGCAAAATACCGCGAGTGTAAACTGCACAAAACTGTGCGCTGCGCAAAATAGCGCGAGTGTAAAGTGCACAAAACACTGCGGTGCGCAAAATAGCGCGAGTGATAAACTGCAAAAAACAGTGCGCTGCGCAAAATAGCGCGAGTGTAAACTGCACAAAAGAGTGCGGTGCGCAAAATAGCGCGACTGATAAACTGCACAAAACAGTGCGCTGCGCAAAATAGCGCGAGTATAAACTGCACAAAATTGTGCGCTGCGCAAAATAGCGCGAGTGTAAACTGCACAAAACACTACGGTGCGCAAAATAGCGCGAGTGATAAACTGCAAAAACAGGCGCTGCGCAAAATAGCCGAGTGTAAACTGCACAAAATAGTGCGGTGCGCAAAATAGCGCGAGTGATAAACTGCAAAAAACAGTGCGCTGCGCAAAATAGCGCGAGTGATAAACTGCACAATACAGTGCGCTGCGCAAAATAGTGCGAGTGTAAACAGCACAAAACAGTGCGGTGCGCAAAATAGCGCGAGTGATAAACTGTACAAAACAGAGCGGTGCGCAACGTAGCGCGAGTGATAAACGGCACAAAATAGTGCGCTGCGCAAAATAGCGCGCTGCGCAAAATAGCACGAGTGTAAACTGCACAAAATAGTGCGCTGCGCAGAATAGCGCGAGTGTAAACTGCACAAAACGGTGCGCTGCACAAAATAGCGCGAGTGTAAAGTGCACAAAACACTGCGGTGCGCAAAATAGCGCGAGTGATAAACTGCACAAAACGGTGCGGTGCGCAAAATAGCGCGAGTGTAAACAGCACAAAACAGTGCGCTACGCAAAATAGCGCGAGAGATAAACTGCACAAAACAATGCGGTGCGCAAAATAGCGCGAGTGAAAAACTGCACAAAACGGTGCGGTGCGCAAAATAGCGCGAGTGATAAACTGCACAAAACAGTGCGCTGCGCAAAATAGCGCGAGTGTAAACTGCACAAAACAGTGCGCTGCACAAAATAGCGCGAGTGTAAAATGCACAAAACAGTGAGGCGCGCAAAATAGCGCGACTGATAAACTGCACAAAACAGTGCGCTGCCAAAAGCGCGAGTGATAAACTGCACAAAAGTGCGCTGCGCAAAATAGCGCGAGTGTAAACTGCGCAAAACTGTGCGCTGCGCAAAATACGCGAGTGTAACTGCCAAAAACAGTGCGCTGCGCAAAATAGCGCCAGTGTAACTGCACAAAACACTGCGGTGCGCAAAATAGCGCGAGTGATAAACTGCAAAAAACGGTGCGCTGCGCAAAATAGCGCGAGTGTAAACTGCACAAAAGTGCGGTGCGCAAAAGAGCGCGAGTGATAAACTGAACAAAACAGTGCGCTGCGCAAAATAGCGCGAGTGATAAACTGCACAATACGGTGCGCTGCGCAAAATAGCGCGAGTGTAAACAGCACAAAACAGTGCGGTGCGCAAAATAGCGCTATTGATAAACTGCACAAAACAGTGCGGTGCGCAACGTAACACGAGTGTAAAGTGCACAAAACACTGCGGTGCGCAAAATAGCGCGAGTGATAAACTGCACAAAACGGTGCGGTACGGAAAATAGCGTGAGTGTAAACTGCACAAAACAGTGCGCTGCGCAAAATAGCGCGCGTGATAAACTGCAAAAAACAGTGCGGTGCGCAAAATAGCGCGAGTGATAAACTGCACAAAACGGTGCGGTGCGCAAAATAGCGAGTGATAAACTGCACAAAACAGTGCGCTGCGCAAAATAGCGCGAGTGTAAGCTGCACAAAACAGTGCGCTGCCCAAAATAGCGCGAGTGATAAACTGCACAAAACAGTGCTGTGCGCAAAATAGCGCGAGTGATAATCTGCACAAAACAGTGCGGTGCGTAAAATAGCGCGAGTGATAAACTGCACAATACTGTGCGCTGCGCAAAATAGTGCGAGTGTAAACAGCACAAAACAGTGCGGTGCGCAAAATAGCGCGAGTGATAAACTGTACAAAATGGAGCGGTGCGCAACGTAGCGCGAGTGATAAACGGCACAAAATAGTGCGCTGCGCAAAATAGCACGAGTGTAAACTGCACAAAATAGTGCGCTGCGCAGAATAGCGCGAGTGTAAACTGCACAAAACAGTGCGCTACGCAAAATAGCGCGAGTGTAAAGTGCACAAAACACTGCGGTGCGCAAATAGCGCGAGTGATAAACGCACAAAACGGTGCGGGGCGCAAAATAGCGCGAGTGTAAACAGCACAAAACAGTGCGCTGCGCAAAATAGCGCGAGAGATAAACTGCACAAAACAGTGCGGTGCGCAAAATAGCGCGAGTGTTAAACTGCACAAAACGGTGCGGTGCGCAACATAGCGCGAGTGATAAACTGCACAAAACAGTGCGCTGCGCAAAATAGCGCGAGTGTAAACTGCACAAAACAGTGCGCTGCACAAAATAGGGCGAGTGTAAAATGCACAAAACAGTGAGGTGCGCAAAATAGCGCGACTGATAAACTGCACAAAACAGTGCGCTGCGCAAAATAGCGCGAGTGATAAACTGGACAAAACGGTGCGGTCCGCAAAATAGCGCGAGTGATAAACTGCACAAAACAGTGCGCTGCGCAAAATAGCGCGAGTGTAAACTGCACAAAACAGTGCGCTGCGCAAAATAGCGCGAGTGATAAACTGCACAAAACGGTGCGGTCCGCAAAATAGCGCGAGTGATAAACTGCACAAAACAGTGCGCTGCGCAAAATAGCGCGAGTGTAAAGTGCACAAAACAGTGCGCTGCCCAAAATAGCGCGAGTGTAAAGTGCACAAAACAGTGCGCTGCGCAAAATAGCGCGAGTGATAAACTGCACAAAACAGTGCGCTGCGCAAAATAGCGCGAGTGATAAACTGCACAAAACAGTGCGCTGCGCAAAATAGCGCGAGTGTAAACTGCACAAAACAGTGCCTGCGCAAAATAGCGCGAGTGTAAACTGCACAAAACACTGCGGTGCGCAAAAGCGCGAGTGATAAACTGGAAAAACGGTGCGCTGCGCAAAATAGCACGATTGTAAACTGCACAAAACAGTGCGGTGCGCAACGTAGCACGAGTGTAAAGTGCACAAAACTACGGTACGCAAAATAAGCGCGAGTGATAAACTGCACAAAACGGTGCGGTACGCAAAATAGCGTGAGTGTAAACAGGACAAAACGGTTCGGTACGCAAAATAGCGTGAGTGTAAACAGCACAAAACAGTGCGCTGCGCAAAATAGCGCGAGTGTAAACTGCCCAAAACAGTGCGCTGCGCAAAATAGCGCGAGTGTAAAGTGCACAAAACACTGCGGTGCGCAAAATAGCGAGAGTGATAAACTGCAAAAAACGGTGCGCGGCGCAAAATAGCGCGAGTGTAAACTGCACAAAAGAGTGCGGTGCGCAAAAGAGCGCGAGTGATAAACTGAAAAAAACAGTGCGCTGCGCAAAATAGCGCGAGCGATAAACTGCACAATACAGTGCGCTGCGCAAAATTGCGCGAGTGTAAACAGCACAAAATAGTGCGGTGCGCAAAATAGCGCGAGTGATAAACTGCACAAAACAGTGCGGTGCGCAACGTTGCACGAGTGTAAAGTGCACAAAACACTGCGGTGCGCAAAATAGCGCGAGTGATAAACTGCACAAAACGGTGCAGTACGCAAAATAGCGTGAGTGTAAACAGCACAAAACAGTGCGCTGCGCAAAATAGCGCGAGTGATAAACTGCACAAAACAGTGCGCTGCGCAAAATAGCGGGAGTGATAAACTCCACAAAACAGCGCGCTGCGCAAAATAGCGCGAGTGATAAACTGCACAAAACAGTGCGCTGCGCAAAATAGCGCAAGTGATAAACTGCACAAAACAGTGCGGTGCCCAAAATAGCGCGAGTGTAAAGTGCACAAAACAGTGCGCTGCGCAAAATAGCGCGAGTGATAAACTGCACAAAACAGTGCGCTGCGCAAAATAGCGCGAGTGATAAACTGCACAAAACAGTGCGCTGCGCAAAATAGCGCGAGTGTAAACTGCACAAAACAGTGCGCTGCGCAAAATAGCGCGAGTGTCAACTGCACAAAACACTGCGGTGCGCAAAATAGCGCGAGTGATAAACTGGAAAAAACGGTGCGCTGCGCAAAATAGCACGAGTGTAAACTGCACAAAACAATGCGGTGCGCAACGTAGCACGAGTGTAAAGTGCACAAAACACTACGGTACGCAAAATAGCGCGAGTGATAAACTGCACAAAACGGTGCGGTACGCAAAATAGCGTGAGTGTAAACAGGACAAAACGGTTCGGTACGCAAAATAGCGCGAGTGTAAACAGCACAAAACAGTGCGCTGCGCAAAATAGCGCGAGTGTAAACTGCCCAAAACAGTGCGCTGCGCAAAATAGCGCGAGTGTAAAGTGCACAAAACACTGCGGTGCGCAAAATAGCGCGAGTGATAAACTGCACAAAACAGTGCGCTGCGCAAAATAGCGCGAGTGTAAACTGCACAAAACAGTGCGGTGCGCAAAATAGCGCGAGTGATAAACTGCAAAAAACAGTGCGCTGCGCAAAATAGCGCGAGTGATAAACTGCACAAAACAGTGCGCTGCGCAAAATTGCGCGAGTGTAAACAGCACAAAATAGTGCGGTGCGCAAAATAGCGCGAGTGATAAACTGCACAAAACAGTGCGGTGCGCAAAGTTGCACGAGTGTAAAGTGCACAAAACACTGCGGTGCGCAAAATAGCGCGAGTGATAAACTGCACAAAACGGTGCAGTACGCAAAATAGCGTGAGTGTAAACAGCACAAAACAGTGCGCTGCGCAAAATAGCGCGAGTGATAAACTGCACAAAACAGTGCGCTGCGCAAAATAGCGGGAGTGATAAACTCCACAAAACAGCGCGCTGCGCAAAATAGCGCGAGTGATAAACTGCACAAAACAGTGCGCTGCGCAAAATAGCGCAAGTGATAAACTGCACAAAACAGTGCGGTGCACAAAATAGCGCGAGTGCAAAATAGCGCGAGTGTAAACTGCGCAAAACAGTGCGGTGCGCAAAATAGCGCGAGTGATAAACTGCACAAAACAGTGCGGTGCGTAAAATAGCGCGAGTGATAAACTGCACAATACAGTGCGCTGCGCAAAATAGTGCGAGTGTAAACAGCACAAAACAGTGCGGTGCGCAAAATAGCGCGAGTGATAAACTGTACAAAACGGAGCGGTGCACAACGTAGCGCGAGTGATAAACTGCACAAAACGGTGCGGTGCGCAACATAGCGCGAGTGATAAACTGCACAAAACAGTGCGCTGCGCAAAATAGCGCGAGTGTAAACTGCACAAAACAGTGCGCTGCACAAAATAGCGCGAGTGTAAAATGCACAAAACAGTGAGGTGCGCAAAATAGCGCGACTGATAAACTGCACAAAACAGTGCGCTGCGCAAAATAGCGCGAGTGATAAACTGCACAAAACGGTGCGGTCCGCAAAATAGCGCGAGTGATAAACTGCACAAAACAGTGCGTTGCGCAAAATAGCGCGAGTGTAAACTGCACAAAACAGTGCGCTGCCCAAAATAGCGCGAGTGTAAAGTGCACAAAACAGTGCGCTGCGTAAAATAGCGCGACTGATAAACTGCACAAAACATTGCGCTGCGCAAAATAGCGCGAGTGATAAACTGCACAAAACAGTGCGCTGCGCAAAATAGCGCGAGTGATAAACTGCACAAAACAGTGCGCTGCACAAAATAGCGCGAGTGTAAACTGCACAAAACAGTGCGCTGCGCAAAATAGCGCGAGTGTAAACTGCACAAAACACTGCGGTGCACAAAATAGCGCGAGTGATAAACTGCAAAAAACGGTGCGCTGCGCAAAATAGCACGAGTGTAAACTGCACAAAACAGTGCGGTGCGCAACGTAGCACGAGTGTAAAGGGCACAAAACACTACGGTACGCAAAATAGCGCGAGTGATAAACTGCACAAAACGGTGCGGTACGCAAAATAGCGTGAGTGTAAACAGGACAAAACGGTGTGGTACGCAAAATAGCGTGAGTGTAAACAGCACAAAACAGTGCGCTGCGCAAAATAGCGCGAGTGATAAACTGCACAAAACAGTGCGCTGCGCAAAATAGCGGGAGTGATAAACTGCACAAAACAGTGCGGTGCACAAAATAGCGCGAGTGCAAAATAGCGCGAGTGTAAACTGCACAAAACAGTGCGGTGCGCAAAATTGCGCGAGCAATAAACTGCACAAAACAGTGCGGTGCGTAAAATAGCGCGAGTGACAAACTGCACAAAACAGTGCGCAGCGCAAAATTGCGCGAGTCATAAACTGCACAAAACAGTGCGCTGCGGAAAATAGCACAAGTGTAAACTGCACAAAACAGCGCGGGGCGCAAAATACCGCGAGCGATAAACTGCACAAAACAGTGCGCTGCGCAAAATAGCGCGAGTGTAAACTGCACAAAACAACGCGCTGCGCAAAATAGCGCGAGTGATAAACTGCACAAAACAGTGCGTTGCGCAAAATAGCGCGAGTGCAAACTACACAAAACAGTGCGCTGCGCAAAATAGCGGGAGTGATAAACTGCACAAAACAGTGCGCTGCGCAAAATAGCGCGAGTGATAAACTGCACAAAACAGTGCGCTGCGCAAAATAGCGCGAGTGAAAACTGCGCAAAACAGTGCGCTGCGCAAAATAGCGCGAGTGTAAACTGCGCAAAACAGTGCGTTGCGCAAAATAGCGCGAGTGTAAACTGCACAAAATAGTGCGGTGCGCAAAGTAGCGCGAGTGATAAACTGCACAAAACAGTGCGCTGCGCAAAATAGCGCGAGTGATAAACTGCACAATACAGTGCGCTGCGCAAAATAGTGCGAGTGTAAACAGCACAAAACAGTGCGGTGCGCAAAATAGCGCGAGTGATAAACTGTACAAAACAGAGCGGTGCGCAACGTAGCACGAGTGATAAACGGCACAAAATAGTGCGCTGCGCAAAATAGCACGAGTGGAAACTGCACAAAATAGTGCGCTGCGCAGAATAGCGCGAGTGTAAACTGCACAAAACAGTGCGCTGCGCAAAATAGCGCGAGTGTAAAGTGCACAAAACACTGCGGTGCGCAAAATAGCGCGAGTGATAAACTGCACAAAACGGTGCGGTGCGCAAAATAGCGCGAGTGTAAACAGCACAAAACAGTGCGCTGCCCAAAATAGCGCGAGTGTAAAATGCACAAAACAGTGAGGTGCGCAAAATAGCGCGAGTGATAAACTGCACAAAACAGTGCGCTGCGCAAAATAGCGCCAGTGATAAACTGCACAAAACAGTGCGCTGCGCAAAATAGCGCGAGTGATAAACTGCACAAAACAGTGCGCTGCGCAAAATAGCGCGAGCGTAAACTGCACAAAACGGTGCGGTACGCAAAATAGCGTGAGTGTAAACAGGACAAAACGGTGCGGTACGCAAAATAGCGTGAGTGTAAACTGCACAAAACAGTGCGCTGCGCAAAATAGCGCGAGTGTAAACTGCACAAAACACTGCGGTGCGCAAAATAGCGCGAGTGATAAACTGCAAAAAACGGTGCGCTGCGCAAAATAGCGCGAGTGTAAACTGCACAAAAGAGTGCGGTGCTCAAAAGAGCGGAGTGATAAACTGAACAAAACAGTGCGCTGCGCAAAATAGCGCGAGTGATAAACTGCACAGTACGGTGCGCTGCGCAAAATAGCGCGAGTGTAAACAACACAAAACAGTGCGGTGTGCAAAATAGCGCGAGTGATAAACTGCACAAAACAGTGCGGTGCGCAACGTAGCACGAGTGTAAAGTGCACAAAACACTGCGGTGCGAAAAATAGCGCGAGTGATAAACTGCACAAAACGGTGCGGTACGCAAAATAGCGTGAGTGTAAACAGCACAAAACAATGCGCTGCGCAAAATAGCGCGCGTGATAAACTGCACAAAACAGTGCGGTGCGCAAAATAGCGCGAGTGATAAACTGCACAAAACGGTGCGGTGCGCAAAATAGCGCGAGTGATAAACTGCACAAAACAGTGCACTGCGCAAAATAGCGCGAGTGTAAACTGCACAAAACAGTGCGCTGCCCAAAATAGCGCGAGTGTAAAGTGCACAAAACAGTACGCTGCGCAAAATAGCGCGACTGATAAACTGCACAAAACAGTGCGCTGCGCAAAATAGCGCGAGTGATAAACTGCACAAAACTGTGCGCTGCGCAAAATAGCGCGAGTGTAAACTTCCCAAAACAGTGCGCTGCGCGAAATAGCGCGAGTGATAAACTGCACAAAACAGTGCGCTGCGCAAAATAGCGCGAGTGTAAACTGCACAAAACAGTGCGCTGCGCAAAATAGCGCGAGTGTAAACTGCACAAAACAGTGCGCTGCACAAAATAGCGCGAGTGTAAACTGCACAAAACAGTGCGGCGCGCAAAATAGCGCGAGTGATAAACTGCACAAAACAGTGCGCTGCGCAAAATAGCGCGAGTGATAAACTGCACAAAACAGTGCGCTGCGCAAAATAGCGCGAGTGTAAACTGCGCAAAACTGTGCGCTGCGCAAAATAGCGCGAGTGTAAACTGCCCAAAACAGTGCGCTGCGCAAAATAGCGCGAGTGTAAACTGCACAAAACACTGCGGTGCGCAAAATAGTGCGAGTGATAAACTGCAAAAAACGGTGCGCTGCGCAAAATAGCGCGAGTGTAAACTGCACAAAAGAGTGCGGTGCGCAAAAGAGCGCGAGTGATAAACTGAACAAAACAGTGCGTTGCGCAAAATAGCGCGAGTGATAAACTACACAATACGGTGCGCTGCGCAAAATAGCGCGAGTGTAAACAGCACAAAACTGTGCGGTGCGCAAAATAGCGCGATTGATAAACTGCACAAAACAGTGCGGTGCGCAACGTAGGACGAGTGTAAAGTGCACAAAACACTGCGGTGCGCAAAATAGCGCGAGTGATAAACTGCACAAAACGGTGCGGTACGCAAAATAGCGTGAGTGTAAACAGCACAAAACAGTGCGCTGCGCAAAATAGCGCGCGTGATAAACTGCACAAAACAGTGCGGCGCAAAATAGGCGAGTGATAAACTGCACAAAACGGTGCGGTGCGCAAAATAGGGCGAGTGATAAACTGCACAAAACAGTGGCGCTGCGCAAAATAGCGCGAGTGTAAGCTGCACAAAACAGTGCGCTGCCCAAAACAGCGCGAGTGTAAAATGCACAAAACTGTGAGGTGCGCAAAATAGCGCGAGTGATAAACTGCACAAAACAGTGCGCTGCGCAAAATAGCGCGAGTGATAAACTGCACAAAACAGTGCGCAGCGCAAAATAGCGCGAGTGATAAACTGCACAAAACAGTGCGTTGCGCAAAATAGCGCGAGTGCAAACTCCACAAAACAGTGCGCTGCGCAAAATAGCGGAGTGATAAACTGCACAAAACAGTGCGCTGCGCAAAATAGCGGGAGTGATAAACTGCACAAAACAGTGCGCTGCGCAAAATAGCGCGAGTGATAAACTGCACAAAACAGTGCGCTGCGCAAAATAGCGGGAGTGATAAACTGCACAAAACAGTGCGCTGCGCAAAATAGCGCGAGTGAAAACTGCGCAAAACAGTGCGCTGCGCAAAATAGCGCCAGTGTAAACTGCGCAAAACAGTGCGCTGCGCAAAATACCGCGAGTGTAAACTGCACAAAACTGTGCGCTGCGCAAAATAGCGCGAGTGTAAAGTGCACAAAACACTGCGGTGCGCAAAATAGCGCGAGTGATAAACTGCAAAAAACAGTGCGCTGCGCAAAATAGCGCGAGTGTAAACTGCACAAAATAGTGCGGTGCGCAAAATAGCACGAGTGATAAACTGCACAAAACAGTGCGCTGCGCAAAATAGCGCGAGTGATAAACTGCACAATACAGTGCGCTGCGCAAAATAGTGCGAGTGTAAACAGCACAAAACAGTGCGGTGCGCAAAATAGCGCGAGTGATAAACTGCACAAAACAGAGCGGTGCGCAACATAGCGCGAGTGATAAACTGCACAAAACAGCGCGCTGCGCAAAATAGCGCTACTGATAAACTGCACAAAACAGTGCGGTGTGAAAAATAGCGCGAGTGATAAACGGCACAAAATAGTGCGCTGCGCAAAATAGCACGAGTGTAAATTGCACAAAATAGTGCGCTGCGCAGAATAGCGCGAGTGTAAACTGCACAAAACAGTGCGCTGCGCAAAATAGCGCGAGTGTAAAGTGCACAAAACACTGCGGTGCGCAAAATAGCGCGAGTGATAAACTGCACAAAACGTTGCGGTGCGCAAAATAGCGCGAGTGTAAACATCACAAAACTGAGCGCTGCGCAAAATAGCGCCAGAGATAAACTGCACAAAACAGTGCGGTGCGCAAAATAGCGTGAGTGAAAAACTTCACAACACGGTGCGGTGCGCAAAATAGCGCGAGTGATAAACTGCACAAAACAGTGCGCTGCGCAAAATAGCGCGAGTGTATGCTGCACAAAACAGTGCGCTGCCCAAAATAGCGCGAGTGTAAACTGCACAAAACAGTGCGGTGCGCAAAATAGCGCGAGTGACAAACTGCACAAAACAGTGCGCTGCGCAAAATAGCGCGAGTGATAAACTGCACAAAACAGTGCGCTGCGCAAAATAGCGCGAGTGTAAACTGCACAAAACAGTGCGCTGCGCAAAATAGCGCGAGTGTAAAGTGCACAAAACACTGCGGTGCGCAAAATAGCGCGAGTGATAAACTGCACAAAACGGTGCGCTGCGCAAAATAGCGCGAGTGTAAACTGCACAAAAGCGTGCGGTGCGCAAAAGAGCGCGAGTGATAGACTGAACAAAACAGTGCGATGCGCAAAATAGCGCGAGTGATAAACTGCACAATACAGTGCGCTGCGCAAAATAGAGCGAGTGTAAACAGCAAAAACGGTGCTCTGCGCAAAATAGCGCGAGTGATAAACTGCACAAAACAGTGCGGTGCGCAACGTAGCACGAGTGTAAAGTGCACAAAACATTGCGGTGCGCAAAATAGCGCGAGTGATAAACTGCACAAAACGGTGCGGTACGCAAAATAGCATGAGTGTAAACAGCACAAAACGGTGCGGTACGCAAAATAGCGTGAGTGTAAACAGCACAAAACAGTGCGCTGCGCAAAATAGCACGAGTGATAAACTGCACAAAACAGTGCGCTGCGCAAAATAGCGCGAGTGATAAACTCCACAAAACAGTGCGCTGTGCAAAATAGCGCGAGTGATAAACTGCACTAAACAGTGCGGTGCACAAAATAGCGCGAGTGCAAAATAGCGCCAGTGTAAACTGCACAAAACAGTGCTGTGCGCAAAATTGCGCGAGTGATAAACTGCATAAAACAGTGCGGTGCGTAAAATAGCGCGAGTGATAAACTGCACAAAACAGTGCCACGCGCAAAATTGCGCGAGTCATAAACTGCACAAACATGGCGCTGCGGAAAATAGCACGAGTGTAAACTGCACAAAACAGCGAGGGGCGCAAAATACCGCGAGCGATAAACTGCACAAAACAGTGCGCTGCGCAAAATAGCGCGAGTGTAAACTGCACAAAACAGCGCGCTGCGCAAAATAGCACGAGTGATAAACTGCACAAAACAGTGCGTTGCGCAAAATAGCGCGAGTGCAAACTACACAAAACAGTGCGCGGCGCAAAATAGCGCGAGTGTAAACTGCACAAAACTGTGTGCTGCGCAAAATAGCGCGAGTGATAAACTGCACAAAACAGTGCGGTGCGCAAAATAGCGCGAGTGTAAACTGCACAAAACAGTGCGCTGCCCAAAATAGCGCGAGTGTAAAATGCACAAAACAGTGAGGTGCGCAAAATAGCGCGACTGATAAACTGCACAAAACAGTGCGCTGCGCAAAATAGCGCGAGTGATAAACTGCACAAAACAGTGCGCTGCGCAAAATAGCGCGAGTGTAAACTCCGCAAAACAGTGCGCTGCGCAAAATAGCGCGAGTGTAAACTACCCAAAACAGTGCGCTGCGCAAAATAGCGCGAGTGTAAAGTGCACAAAACACTGCGGTGCGCAAAATAGCGAGAGTGATAAACTGCAAAAAACGGTGCGCGGCGCAAAATAGCGCGAGTGTACTGCACAAAAGAGTGCGGTGCGCAAAGTGCGCGAGTGATAAACTGAACAAAACAGTGGCGCTGCGCAAAATAGCGCGAGCGATAAAACTGCACAATACAGTGCGCTGCGCAAAATTGCGCGAGTGTAAACAGCACAATAGTGCGGTGCGCAAAATAGCGCGAGTGATAAACTGCACAAAACAGTGCGGTGCGCAACGTTGCACGAGTGTAAAGTGCACAAAACACTGCGGTGCGCAAAATAGCGCGAGTGATAAACTGCACAAAACGGTGCGGTACGCAAAATAGCGTGAGTGTAAACAGCACAAACAGTGCGCTGCGCAAAAATAGCGCGAGTGATAAACTGCACAAAACAGTGCGCTGCGCAAAATAGCGGGAGTGATAAACTCCACAAAACAGCGCGCTGCGCAAAATAGCGCGAGTGATAAACTGCACAAAACAGTGCGCTGCGCAAAATAGCGCGAGTGATAAACTGCACAAAACAGTGCGGTGCACAAAATAGCGCGAGTGCAAAATAGCGCGAGTGTAAACTGCGCAAAACAGTGCGGTGCGCAAAATAGCGCGAGTGATAAACTGCACAAAACAGTGCGGTGCGTAAAATAGCGCGAGTGATAAACTGCACAAAACAGTGCGCAGCGCAAAATTGCGCGAGTCATAAACTGCACAAAACAGTGCGCTGCGGAAAATAGCGCGAGTGTAAACTGCACAAAACAACGCGGGGCGCAAAATACCGCGAGCGATAAACTGCACAAAACAGTGCGCTGCGCAAAATAGCGCGAGTGTAAACTGCACAAAACAGCGCGCTGCACAAAATAGCGCGAGTGATAAACTGCACAAAACAGTGCGTTGCGCAAAATAGCGCGAGTGCAAACTCCACAAAACAGTGCGCTGCGCAAAATAGCGGGAGTGATAAACTGCACAAAACAGTGCGCTGCGCAAAATAGCGCGAGTGATAAACTGCACAAAACAGTGCGCTGCGCAAAATAGCGCGAGTGAAAACTGCGCAAAACAGTGCGCTGCGCAAAATAGCGCGAGTGTAAACTGCGCAAAACAGTGCGCTGCGCAAAATAGCGCGAGTGTAAAGTGCACAAAACACTGCAGTGCGCAAAATAGCGCGAGTGATAAACTGCACAAAACGGTGCGCTGCGTAAAATAGCGCGAGTGTAAACTGCACAAAAGAGTGCGGTGCGCAAAAGAGCGCGAGTGATAAACTGAACAAAACAGTGCGCTGCGCAAAATAGCGCGAGTGATAAACTGCACAATAAAGTGCGCTGCGCAAAATAGCGCGAGTGTAAACAGCACAAAACAGTGCGGTGCGCAAAATAGCGCGAGTGATAAACTGCACAAAACAGAGCGGTGCGCAACGTAGCGCGAGTGATAAACAGCACAAAACAGCGCGCTGCGCAAAATAGCGCTACTGATAAACTGCACAAAACAGTGCGGTGTGAAAAATAGCGCGAGTGATAAACGGCACAAAATAGTGCGCTGCGCAAAATAGCACGAGTGTAGACTGCACAAAATAGTGCGCTGCGCAGAATAGCGCGAGTGTAAACTGCACAAAACAGTGCGCTGCGCAAAATAGCGCGAGTGTAAAGTGCACAAAACACTGCGGTGCGCAAAATAGCGCGAGTGATAAACTGCGCAAACAGTGCGCTGCGCAAAATAGCGCGAGTGTAAACTGCCCAAAACAGTGCGCTACGCAAAATAGCACGAGTGTAAAGTGCACAAAACACTGCGGTGCGCAAAATAGCACGAGTGATAAACTGCAAAAAACGGTGCGCTGCGCAAAATAGCGCGAGGGTAAACTGCACAAAAGAGTGCGGTGCGCAAAAGAGCGCGAGTGATAAACTGAACAAAACAGTGCGCTGCGCAAAATAGCGCGAGTGATAAACTGCACAATAAATGCGCTGCGCAAAATAGCGCGAGTGTAAACAGCACAAACAGTGCGGTGCGCAAATAGCGCGAGTGATAAACTGCACAAAACAGAGCGGTGCGCAACGTAGCGCGAGTGATAAACTGCACAAAACAGCGCGCTGCGCAAAATAGCGCTACTGATAAACTGCACAAAACAGTGCGGTGTGAAAAATAGCGCGAGTGATAAACGGCACAAAATAGTGCGCTGCGCAAAATAGCACGAGTGTAGACTGCACAAAATAGTGCGCTGCGCAGAATAGCGCGAGTGTAAACTGCACAAAACAGCGCGCTGCGCAAAATAGCGCGAGTGTAAAGTGCACAAAACACTGCGGTGCGCAAAATAGCGCGAGTGATAAACTGCACAAAACGGTGCGGTGCGCAAAATAGAGCGAGTGTAAACAGCACAAAACAGTGCGCTGTGCAAAATAGCGCGAGAGATAAACTGCACAAAACAGTGCGGTGCGCAAAATAGCGCGAGTGAAAAACTGCACAAAACGGCTGCGCGGTGCGCAAAAATAGCGCGAGTGATAAACTGCACAAAACAGTGCGCTGCGCAAAATAGCGCGAGTGTAAACTGCACAAAACAGTGCGCTGCCCAAAATAGCGCGAGTGTAAAATGCACAAAACAGTGAGGTGCGCAAAATAGCGCGACTGATAAACTGCACAAAACAGTGCGCTGCGCAAAATAGCGCGAGTGATAAACTGCACAAAACAGTGCGCTGCGCAAAATAGCGCGAGTGATAAACTGCACAAAACAGTGCGCTGCGCAAAATAGCGCGAGTGTAAACTGCGCAAAACAGTGCGCTGCGCAAAATAGCGCGAGTGTAAACTGCCCAAAACAGTGCGCTGCGCAAAATAGCGCGAGTGTAAAGTGCACAAAACACTGCGGTGCGCAAAATAGCGCGAGTGATAAACTGAACAAACAGTGCGCTGCGCAAAATAGCGCGAGTGATAAACTGCACAATAAAGTGCGCTGCGCAAAATAGCGCGAGTGTAAACAGCACAAAACAGTGCGGTGCGCAAAATAGCGCGAGTGATAAACTCCACAAAACAGAGCGGTGCGCAACGTAGCGCGAGTGATAAACTGCACAAAACAGCGCGCTGCGCAACGTAGCGCGAGTGATAAACTGCACAAAACAGCGCGCTGCGCAAAATAGCGCTACTGATAAACTGCACAAAACAGTGCGGTGTGAAAAATAGCGCGAGTGATAAACGGCACAAAATAGTGCGCTGCGCAAAATAGCACGAGTGTAGACTGCATAAAATAGTGCGCTGCGCAGAATAGCGCGAGTGTAAACTGCACAAAACAGCGCGCTGCGCAAAATAGCGCGAGTGTAAAGTGCACAAAACACTGCGGTGCGCAAAATAGCGCGAGTGATAAACTGCACAAAACAGTGCGGTGCGTAAAATAGCGCGAGTGATAAACTGCACAAAACAGTGCGCAGCGCAAAATTGCGCGAGTCATAAACTGCACAAAACAGTGCGCTGCGGAAAATAGCGCGAGTGTAAACTGCACAAAACAACGCGGGGCGCAAAATACCGCGAGCGATAAACTGCACAAAACAGTGCGCTGCGCAAAATAGCGCGAGTGTAAACTGCACAAAACAGCGCGCTGCCCAAAATAGCGCGAGTGATAAACTGCACAAAACAGTGCGTTGCGCAAAATAGCGCGAGTGCAAACTCCACAAAACAGTGCGCTGCGCAAAATAGCGGGAGTGATAAACTGCACAAAACAGTGCGCTGCGCAAAATAGCGCGAGTGATAAACTGCACAAAACAGTGCGCTGCGCAAAATAGCGCGAGTGAAAACTACGCAAAACAGTGCGCTGCGCAAAATAGCGCGAGTGTAAACTGCGCAAAACAGTGCGCTGCGCAAAATAGCGCGAGTGTAAACTGCCCAAAACACTGCGGTGCGCAAAATAGCGCGAGTGATAAACTGCAAAAAATGGTGCGCTGCGTAAAATAGCGCGAGTGTAAACTGCACAAAAGAGTGCGGTGCGCAAAAGAGCGCGAGTGATAAACTGAACAAAACAGTGCGCTGCGCAAAATAGCGCGAGTGATAAACTGCACAGTAAAGTGCGCTGCGCAAAATAGCGCGAGTGTAAACAGCACAAAACAGTGCGGTGCGCAAAATAGCGCGAGTGATAAACTGCACAAAATAGAGCGGTGCGCAACGTAGCGCGAGTGATAAACAGCACAAAACAGCGCGCTGCGCAAAATAGCGCTACTGATAAACTGCACAAAACAGTGCGGTGTGAAAAATAGCGCGAGTGATAAACGGCACAAAATAGTGCGCTGCGCAACATAGCACGAGTGTAGACTGCACAAAATAGTGCGCTGCGCAGAATAGCGCGAGTGTAAACTGCACAAAACAGTGCGCTGCGCAAAATAGCGCGAGTGTAAAGTGCACAAAACACTGCGGTGCGCAAAATAGCGCGAGTGATAAACTGCACAAAACGGTGCGGTGCGCAAAATAGAGCGAGTGTAAACAGCACAAAACAGTGCGCTGCGCAAAATAGCGCGAGAGATAAACTGCACAAAACAGTGCGGTGCGCAAAATAGCGCGAGTGAAAAACTGCACAAAACGGTGCGGTGCGCAAAATAGCGCGAGTGATAAACTGCACAAAACAGTGCGCTGCGCAAAATAGCGCGAGTGTAAACTGCACAAAACAGTGCGCTGCCCAAAATAGCGCGAGTGTAAAATGCACAAAACAGTGAGGTGCGCAAAATAGCGCGACTGATAAACTGCACAAAACAGTGCGCTGTGCAAAATAGCGCGAGTGATAAACTGCACAAAACAGTGCGCTGCGCAAAATAGCGCGAGTGTAAACTGCGCAAAACAGTGCGCTGCGCAAAATAGCGCGAGTGTAAACTGCCCAAAACATTGCGCTGCGCAAAATAGCGCGAGTGTAAAGTGCACAAAACACTGCGGTGCGCAAAATAGCGCGAGTGATAAACTGCAAAAAACGGTGCGCTGCGCAAAATAGCGCGAGTGTAAACTGCACAAAAGAGTGCGGTGCGCAAAAGAGCGCGAGTGATAAACTGAACAAAACAGTGCGCTGCGCAAAATAGCGCGAGTGATAAACTGCACAATAAAGTGCGCTGCGCAAAATAGCGCGAGTGTAAACAGCACAAAACAGTGCGGTGCGCAAAATAGCGCGAGTGATAAACTGCACAAAACAGAGCGGTGCGCAACATAGCGCGAGTGATAAACTGCACAAAACAGTGCGCTGCGCAAAATAGCGCGAGTGATAAACTGCACAAAACAGTGCGCTGCGCAAAATAGCGCGAGTGAAAAACTGCACAAAACAGAGCGCTGCGCAAAATAGCGCGAGTGTAAACTGCGCAAAACAGTGCGCTGCGCAAAATAGCGCGAGTGTAAATTGCCCAAAACACTGCGGTGCGCAAAATAGCGCGAGTGATAAACTGCAAAAAACGGTGCGCTGCGTAAAATAGCACGAGTGTAAACTGCACAAAAGAGTGCGGTGCGCAAAAGAGCGCGAGTGATAAACTGAACAAAACAGTGCGCTGCGCAAAATAGCGCGAGTGATAAACTGCACAATAAAGTGCGCTGCGCAAAATAGCGCGAGTGTAAACAGCACAAAACAGTGCGGTGCACAAAATAGCGCGAGTGATAAACTGCACAAAACAGTGCGGTGCGCAACGTAGCGCGAGTGATAAACTGCACAAAACAGCGCGCTGCGCAAAATAGCGCTACTGATAAACTGCACAAAACAGTGCGGTGTGAAAAATAGCGCGAGTGATAAACGGCACAAAATAGTGCGCTGCGCAATATAGCACGAGTGTAGACTGCACAAAATAGTGCGCTGCGCAGAATAGCGCGAGTGTAAACTGCACAAAACAGCGCGCTGCGCAAAATAGCGCAAGTGTAAAGTGCACAAAACACTGCGGTGCGCAAAATAGCGCGAGTGATAAACTGCACAAAACGGTGCGGTGCGCAAAATAGAGCGAGTGTAAACAGCACAAAACGTGCATGTGCAAAATAGCGCGAGAGATAAACTGCACAAAACAGTGCGGTGCGCAAATAGCGCGAGTGAAAAACTGCACAAAACGGTGCGGTGCGCAAAATAGCGTGCGATGATAACTGCACAAAACAGTGCGCTGCGCAAAATAGCGCGAGTGTAAACTGCACAAAACAGTGCGCTGCCCAAAATAGCGCGAGTGTAAAATGCACAAAACAGTGAGGTGCGCAAAATAGCGCGACTGATAAACTGCACAAAACAGTGCGCTGCGCAAAATAGCGCGAGTGATAAACTGCACAAAACAGTGCGCTGCGCAAAATAGCGCGAGTGTAAACTGCGCAAAACAGTGTGCTGCGCAAAATAGCGCGAGTGTAAACTGCCCAAAACAGTGCGCTGCGCAAAATAGCGCGAGTGTAAAGTGCACAAAACACTGCGGTGCGCAAAATAGCGCGAGTGATAAACTGCAAAAAACGGTGCGCTGCGCAAAATAGCGCGAGTGTAAACTGCACAAAAGAGTGCGGTGCGCAAAAGAGCGCGAGTGATAAACTGAAAAAACAGTGCGCTGCGCAAAATAGCGCGAGTGATAAACT
>JAPPVO010000675.1:0-31052 GCA_030407325.1 Camellia japonica | reverse complement strand
TATGAGCAGTGAGCTAAAGCCAGTGAATAACATAAGGCGTAAAGAGGTTTAGAATGAATGTCCTTACAGTAATAAAATAGTTCATTAAATCAGTATATCAGTTGTTCAGTACAGTAAACAGTCATATGTGGTACATCCATTAGCATAACAGTAAACAGTAGGTCTTAAAGACCGAATAGTAAATGATGGCCATCAATCAGTAAACAGTAGTGGTCCCAACGAGGGAACCGACAAAGATCTCTATAACAGTAACAGTAAACAATAGGTGCTAAGGATGCCACAGTACAGTTCAGAATATAGGACATACATTCATTCAGTAAACAATATCAGTTCAGTAAACAGCTCAGTTCAGTGTTCAGAAATTAATCATTTTGAACATATCTTTACACAATTGTTACTCACAGAGTTCTGGGCTACAGTAGTAGGCTAGAGCGTCTCCTCGAAATGCCAGCCCTAGACAGTACAGAGTGAACACACACTAGCTACACAGTTGTGGAAAATAATAATTTAATCCCTAAATTGCCTCGGTGTGGTTCTACATCTATATCCTCATTAAGATGCCTTAAACTAGGCCTAAGAATGCCTAGGATGGGATGAGGATGCAAAGATGCACTTTTAAACACTTAACAAAATTTTCAGAAAACAGGGGTCTCGCTCGAGCGTGGCTTTCTTTGCTCGAGCGAGCTTGTCAAAACAGTAGGGTCGCTCGAGCGTGGACTTCCTCGCTCGAGCGGTCTGCAAAAATGCAAAAAGTGCTGGATGTTGAAAAACTCCGCTCGATGCTCGCTCGACGCTCGCTCGAGCGTAAGACACAGTCCTCGCTCGAGCGTAGGTTCTCTCGCTCGAGCGTGCGTCTGCGTGCACCAAGATTCTGAGAGCTTGGAATTTACGCTCGAGCCACCATTCCTTCGCTCGAGCGGCGCTCAAAGTAAACGATGGTCGCTCGAGCGTAGAATCCTTCGCTCGAGCGTAGAAGCCAAATTCTGGAATTTCCAAATTTGCCTCCCAAGCTTAAACCAAGCATTCCTTAGCTCAAAACGCGACCTCTTAGGCCCAATTTCTGGAAAACACATCTAAACTCAATATACAACAAGTTTCAAAGCTCAATTTGAGAAATCAAAGCCCAAGGGTGAGTTAATTAAATCCAAATTCAAATCCATTTCCATGAACATGATCCAAACATGACATGCATGAACTTTAAACAACTTCCAAGTTCCAAAACATGCTCTAATGACCAATCTTTCAAAAACATGGTAAGTTCATGGTCTATTGTAAAAATATGAGCATGCATGTCCAATTTTATGAAGAACTAGCTCAAAAATGCAAGAGTATGCCATGCATGCAACAATTGAGCTCTAAATTAACACTATTGACCCAATACAAGCCTTAGATCACTAAAGGCCCATTAATCATACAAGAAGAAGCTCAATTTCAAGAAAACAAAAGGGTAATTACTCTACCTTAGGCCTCTAATGCAAGACTAGAAGTTCAAATAGGCAATTCTCTAACAATTCTTCCAATTCCCAAGCAAATCAACAAGAACAATTCAACTCTTCACTTTCTCCCTCTCTAGTTCGGTGGTGAGCTCAAAATGGCTGAAGAAAATGTTAGTCTAAGTGTATACAAGGCTCCTAGAGTGTGTTAGATAGTGGCCCACTCAAAATGGCAATTCCGTAAATAAGGCAACATATGTGTTTTTCATTATTTAATCTAGTTTAATCATACAAAATCAATTTTCAATTAATACACCATAAAATCACATAAATTATGATGATCCTAAAACACTAATCGATTCCGGGTTCGGCGCCGATAAGGCCTTCAATTAACAGTCTAAGCATAAAAATGCAAACAGATAATTAAACGACAAACAGATTTAAAATGCAATTCAAACAGATACAGGCAATCAATTCAGTTTCAGATTTCAGTCAGTCAGTTCAGTAACTCAATCAGTTCAATTATCAATGATAATCAGTCCCAGTTTAGCAGTGATCAACAGTTTATCGGTGAACAGTGGTGAGGGTCATTACAAAGGGCAATCAGAAGAATGGCCGTTCAGTTCATCATCTGTGGGGGTAAGCTGTATAAAAGAGGTCATCTGGGAATGCATAAGCTGTGTGTCGATGCCGAAGAATCAAAGCGTCTAATAGAAGCCATCCATGGAGGGGAATGCGGTGCGCACATGAATAGAGTAATGCTAGCACGGAAGATCCTCAGACAGGGTTACTACTGGTCCACCATGGAGGAGGATTGTATCGGTTTTGTCCAGCGATGCCACAAGTGTCAAATTCATGCAAATCGCATGAACATTCCACCGTCGAAGCTGTACAATATGACTTCGCCATGGCCATTTTCAGTCTGGGGAATTGATGTGATCAGGGCTGTCACTCCGAAGGGGTCAAATGGGCATGAGTTCATCCTGGCGCGATAGATAGATTATTTCACGAAAGGGTCGAGGCCCAATCTTATGCGGTGTTGAAGGCTTCACATGTAGCGAAGTTTATCAGAAACAACATTATCTGTCGTTACGGGGTCCCAAACGAGATTATTTCAGATAACGGTTCCCACTTTAAGAAGGAAGTGATTGATTTGTTGGAAAAATACAATGTGGCTTTTCATAAGTCATCTACCTATCGACCGCAGACCAATGGAGCGGTG
The DNA here is from genome assembly GCA_030407325.1 of Camellia japonica. NCBI lineage: Eukaryota > Viridiplantae > Streptophyta > Magnoliopsida > Ericales > Theaceae > Camellia > Camellia japonica. The sequence continues at coordinate 28,397 of JAPPVO010000675.1, read as the reverse complement.
GAGGCTGCCAACAAGAACATCAAACACATATTGCAGAAGATGGTGGAAACCTACCGGGATTGGCCAGATAAGCTGCCGTTTGCTCTGTGGGGCTACCGGACTTCAATCGGAACCTCTACTGGGGCGACTCCGTATTCATTGGTTTATGGGATGGAGGCCATTCTACCTATCGAGATTGAGGTTCCGTCATTGCGAGTATTGGCTGAGTGTCAAATAGCCGAAGCAGATTGGCAGCAGAGCAGGTTTGAGGAACTCATGCTCTTTGATGAGAGAAGGCTGAAAGCACTGTACCATGTTCAAGGTTATCAGCGCAGAATTGCCTGGGCTTTCAACAAGAAAGTTAAGTCCAGGAATCTAAAGGAAGGAGATTTGGTGCTCAAGGACAACCGAGCTCCCATCCACGACCCAAGGGGCAAGTTCAGACCCAATTAGACTGGTCCCTACATCATTAAGTCTATCTGGTCAGGTGGAGCTGTGGTTCTGATGGATCTAGATGGCTTGGAGTTCTCACAGCCGATCAATATGGACAAGTTGAAAAAATATTACCCTTGAGAGGCTCGCTAGGCCGAAAACCCGAAAGGGCGACCTAGGTAAAACTCAGAGCACAAAAAATTTTGAAATTATAAAAACTGAGCTCGCAAGGTTGAAAACCCGCAAAGGGCGGCCTTGGCAAAAGTTAGAGCGTAAAAGGAGAGCGAAAATACTCGAGTGAACCCGAGCCTGAACTACGTAAGGCTTGATTCCCATCTTTGGGATACGTAGGCAACTTCGTCTCGGAGTTCAGCCATAAACTTTTCCCCGATCAACTTTGTCCATTTGATCATCTCAGTCATTTTTGTCTATCAGCATTCATCGTAATCTCCGGTGCAGTGCTTTTCAGACTAGGGGCAACTTTCCGTTGCTGTGCAGTGCCGCGGTATTATTCAGACTAGGGGCAACTTTCCAGTTGCTAGGATCCGGGGTTGTGCATCTCAGTGACAGATCTCAGGCGTGTCCAGTTCTGATCCATATCGAAAATGGTTTTGAAAAGTTTTAATAAAAGTTGACTTTGTTCAAAATTAATCTTTTTACAACTTAGACCATTTTTGGACCAAAGCGGAAAATTTTCAGTACCCACAACCTTCAATTTCAATGATTTCAAAACAAAGTTCTCCTGCTCTTGCATACAAATTGAAGTTGCTTTTTTATTACATCCATAAAGAAAACTTAAAAGTACTGGTAAAGCAATAAATCCGGGGCATAGATAAGTCAGGTGTCCCTATGCCCCCTCCCAGAGCTGGTCGAAGCCTCTGATGCCAAGCTGGGCCCAATCTGTGCCTCTTCATTGAGCCAATCCAAGCACTCGTCAGACAAAGTGCAACTGAAAGTGGGAGCGGGGGCCAAGAGCTCTCTAGTCCTCCATGCTGTGGCATACCGGGCAAGCTGTGCACCTCGAACCGGGAATGTGGCAGGATACTCTATCCCCTCTGGTGGGCAAGTCTGATCATGACCAAACTGGCGCTGGAACCGGAACGGAAAGTAGAACACACAGTGGGTCAGACCAATTAACTGGATCCCAGTCTGCCGGGACATGCTATAGCTCATTGCCGGGAGATTGAGCCAAGGACATCGCCAAGCAATACGATCTGCAGACAAATTACACATCCCGTCGACCACCATCCCCCTCATCAAGGGCATCGACTAGGCGTTGTCGAAAGAAGTAGCCGCGGCTGAGTAGGCTGGGCAAGAGTCCACAACCTGCAATTTATCCATCAACCATACTTGGGAAGGGATGAAAAATGAGAGAATAAAGAATAAAGAGATGTGCGATGAGAGAAAAGTAAGAAAAGGTTTTTGTGAGAAAAAAATGAGCCCGAGGGCCGAGTGATGTGAGCAATACATATGTGAGATTAGGTGGGAACATTACCTGCAGCAGTAGTGGACTCCCTGCGAATCTGGTCGTCTCCTGGCGATAGAAAGCATCTAAGCCCATCAGTGTCTCGGCCAATGTCATGGCGATGCAGCTCTTTCCTTCCTTCAAGTCTTGAGCAACTTCAATCAGAAGAATGCTAGATCCACTGAAGCCCGAGGCAAGCAGAAAGTGAGACAACATGCACAAGCAGATGGCATGTTGTCGGAAACCTTGCCAATGATGGTCGCCGCGGTCACCGGCCTCAGAAAAGCGATGAATCAAGCCGAGGATGTCCAGTTCCCCATTACAGATCAGAGACCGAGCGTCATGCATGGTGAGTCCACATATCCGCCCTAAGGCTTGGGCGTGGCCAAAACGAAATTGAGGCAAGATCTCTTCATAACGTTCAGATTCCATCAAAACTTGAAAATCTTCAAAAGTTGGACATACCTCTTGCCCGCCGAAGCTAAACACATGCGTTACCGAGTTCCAAAACCTCGCCGCGGCATGAAGGAAGGGAAGGTGCAGCGGAGTATGGCTCAGTGTGAATAGTGCATTCAAGCCGAAGCCCCGGAAGTTCAACTTTTCCGAGCCATCTAGAGAGGCGATCCAAGCTGTGAGATTTTCGACAAAAAACGCCTCCATTTTGGTGCAAAACTAAGATGAAATGAATCAACCACGAGGTTAGGGCTTTTAAAAAGGATAAGAACTGTTCGGGGGACACGTGTCAAAAAGTTGGTGGCTGCCAAGCTAGGTGGCCGGCCGGCCACCCCTCTCCCCTCCAATGCAAAAAGCTGGCCGGCCAGCTCCCAAACGTGGCCGGCCATGCTGCAAAGTGTGCCTTTGGTCCTGTTCTACCCTCTAAAGGAAAGTTCCTAGCATTTCCATGCATCAGGAGTGTCGAAGGCCTCCATCTCCCTCTATTTCGGATGCGTTCCGTCACCCAGATCGTCCGAAATACACTTTGTTTATAGAGTTGTTGTTAAGCCTTGCTTATCGAGTTGTTGTTTTGCTTATCAAGTTGTTGTTTTGCTTATCGAGTTGTTGCTTTGTTTGTCGAGCTGTTTTGTTTATCAAGTCTTGTTTATCATAGTTGTCAGGCTTTGTATTTTGAGTCGTTACGCTTTGTTTAAATCAGCATTGTTGTGTCTTGCTTATCGAGTTGTAAACTTGCTAAGATTCTATTATTTCTCGGTTGAATTAAGTTGTTTAGTTTGTTACGTCGGTTCACTACCTGACTTGGCAAATACACACAATGCACATTTCCAATCAATCTCATTTTGGTGCAAAATGATGCGATGCGATGCTGAGAACATAAAATACAACACTTTTTGAACAAAAGTTGTTTCATTCCATCATGTTTCCTTTGTTACAACATTTTACAACAAGGGTACAAGTTCTACAGAAAATAAAACTGCCTAACAATGTACAATGTGCTACAACTACTAGTAAAAAGGTAAATAAAGCAGGGAACAACTGCATCGATGCTCTCAAGAGCAAGAATGAGAGGCCCTCTTCGTCCTCTTCTGCGGAATAGCCTCTATACCATCATCACTATCATCTGAGTCGAGGCTGCCATCCTCGGAACCCTCCTCAGCCTCATCTCCACTACCGGAACCAGGATCAGAGCCACCCTCTCTGTCAGCAGATGTCTCTAACTGGGGATCTGCAGCCTTCTCCTCCTCGCTGGGCTCCTCCTCTATGATGTGCGCCCTGCATCCGCCTCGTCTGCGAGACGACTCGTCTCTCCTAGGTCCTCGAGAAGGCCTAGATGGCCCAGCTCCTCGGGAAGGCCCAGGTGGCCCGGCCTGTGGCCCGGTATATATTGGAAGCATCTGAAAATGAAGAATGCAATTTGAATACATCAGCGCAAATGTGTATCAGATACAGATGCAAGAAAGCTACATGAAGTGGGTGCATGCAGGTACAGTACATAAGTGCGGTGTGTGTCAGACGTGCTCTACACAGGCAGCCTATCAATGCAGTAAAATGTTCAAGATCAGCGTGTCAACAGAAGTATGATAAATGCAAGAAAACTAAAGGGTACCTGGACACCCATGAGGGACAACTGCGCCTCTCTCCGTAGGACCATGCCCTCAAGTGAGGCTACCATCCCAAGCACCTCATCCATGTACTCTCGGGGTGGCTGCAGATACAAGCTCAAGTCATCAATGAATAAACAAATGCCAAAGTATCTATGTGATAAATGGAAAACAGTGGAACATACCGGTGGTGAGTCAGGGTCACTGACATATCGGTGGTCAGGCATAGAAGGCTCTATCGGGATCGGGTAGGAAGTCCCATATCGCCATCCCACCAACTCAGTTGGCATATCTGGTCATCTAGGATGATGATGAGTTGGAGGAATCGGGGGAACCAATCCACCCCCGCCTCTAGATGTGCCAGCCCTGCTGGTGGAAGGACAGCATTGCAGTCTGAGCCCGGCTCGATGAGGGCATACCAGTAGACCTCCTCGGGGGGTACGGACTCCCGTCAGTGGAGGCATCAAGTATGTGTGACGGTAGGTCGCATACTCCCCCTGCTCCAGATGTAAGAATGCATCGGTACCCTGCATAGCACTGACGACATCCTGGGGATGGAGCCTATCAACGGTCCGCATGTCGCCTGGAGGCACTGAAGGAAGGTCCTGAGTAGGGTAGCCCCATACCTGTTGCAAGAAGCGATCCCCCAAAAACCAGGCCCTATACAACTGGCCCCTCGAACAAGATCCTGTACCGAGAGGCACCCCATGCTCCGGCAAACTGAAATCGGAGGTCTCTGCCTAAAGGCGCCTAGGGCTGCCACGAGATCTGCGGATAACCGATGTATAAGCTAATCAAAAATTGTGAATGTGCAAGATAAATCAAAGATCAGAAACATGAAGAACTGAGAGTTCTGAAATACCTCTGACGGCCGCACTGTATCAAAGTACTGCCGTAGGTAGAGGAAAGACTCCCGAGGTCTCGGTCGGTGCTGGCCCTCGAATACGAGTGAATAAGGGGTCACGAGGGGCACCTCCACCTCAAGCTCCAGAGCCAGCGTCGGGAAGTATGCATAGATCCATAGCTGTGGAAAACAGAACAGTAGCCATCAGAATACAGAATGCTGAGTGCAGAATGTAAATACAAAATGCTGAGAGCAAAGTGCAAGGTATAGAATGTAAAGTGCGCCGTGTGTGTGGCAATGTACAAGTAATAAGAAGCAGAAACGTAAATCGAGAGGGTAGAAAGTACCTCCCAGGCTCTCCAATAGCCACCGACCATGTTCCCCTGTCCGCGGGAGGTCGCGCTCATATAGCAGTAGAGAGTAGCCAGGCTGGCGCCGCCCCAATCATCTCGGCTGACCTGCGATAGGTCCACCAAAGCACTCAACAGATAAAGCCTGACAGTGTTCCCCCTATCGGCGAACAGAGTGGTCCCGAAAAGGAACATCAGAAATCCGCGGGTGTACTGTGCCACCTCCTTAGGAGTCTCAGGCTCCATCTCCGGCCTCCTGAAATGGGAAGAAAACCAAGTATATCGGACTCTGCCCGAATATCTGTCAACTTGCAGGCGAGCTCCCAATAAGTAGATCCAAGCGGCCTCCCACTGGCCCATGTCCTCGTCATATGGGATGGCCCAACCTCCTACATCAAGGCCCGTCAATACAGCGAAGTCAAAAGGGGTCATAGTCATATCCCCGGTAGCAGAGAAGTGAAAGGAGTTGGTGGTGTCCCACCATCTCTCTACTAAGGCACCTATCAGCGTCCTACTAGCAGGACAGCGGGAGATCCCAGCGCAAAAGGGCCCAAACCCTGCCACGTCAACCAAATCTCGGACAGCCTCCGAGAGCTCCGCGTACCACTCTCTCACCGTGATGGAGCCATATCCTCGCGTAGCGCGAAAAGTCACCTGCATTCAGGATGAACACATGTATTCAGTTTTAGAATGAAATGTATAAGCTGCGTGCAAATGAACTGAATAGGCTGCGTGCAAATGAAATGTATAAGCTGTGTGCAAAATCAAATCAGATACAGAATCTGGGCTGTGTGTGCAGCTTAACAATGAGCCGCGTGTTCACAATTCAAGTGTTTGGGCTGTGTGTTCAAAATCAAAATCGGTGAGGTGTGTGTTCTACTCTCAACCAAGTGTGTGCTGCGTGTTCACCTTCAATTCGGGCTGTGTGTTCAGAAATTCAAAGTCTGGGCTGCGTGTTCAACTGACAAATTTTGGGCTGTGTGTGTCATCTCAAGTTCGAGCTGTGTGTTCAACATCAAGTATTTGAGCTGTGTGTTCAGATTTCAAAATCAGTGGGCTGCGTGTTCAACTCTTAATCAGTGGGCTGTGTGTTCACCTCAAGAGGGGGCTGGTGTGTGTTCAATTTGCAACAAGTGTGTGTGTGTGCTCACAATCAGAAAAATGGGCTGTGTGTTCATCATCAAAGTTCGAGCTACGTGTTCAACATCAACGTCAAGTATTTAAGCTGTGTGTTCAGATTTCAAAATCAGTGGGCTGTGTGTTCATCTCAAAGTTTGGGCTGTGTGTTCAATTCTCAACAAATGTGTGCTGTGTGTCCACAATCGGTATACGGGCCGCGTGTTCAGAAAGTCAGAGTGTTTGAACTATGTGTTCAAGATGCAAACGGAATACGGTGTTATAAACTAAACATTCAAAACAAGCTGTGAGCTTGAGAGAGCAGATAAACATAGCGAAAGCACAAAATGCACGGAAAATGCAGAATGCATCGCAGAAAATATAAAAGTGAAGTAAATACCTCTCGTGCCTAGTAAGAGAGGTGGGACTTTGGCTCTCGCAGTAGTAGATCTACAGGCGTTCGCTCATCGAAGTCAGTAAAATGGTAGAAGACTGCCTGCGGGAGGATGTGCGCCGAAGGGTCATACCTCTCGGGAATGAATGGCCGAATCCTCGAGGGTAAAGCCATAATATCGGGATCATCTCCGGCACCCGGAGGACCTCCACCATGAGGGAAATGACCAACCATCTCGAAAAATCTGCAAAAAGGAGCAAGAATGAGCAAAATGAGCCAAAATCGGAAAAAGTCAACAAAAGTCAACTCTCGGGAAATGAAAAAGTCAACAAAAGTCAACCCCCGAGAAAATCTTCCAAATGTTGAGACAAACTTACCTCAAGTGGTGAAAATGAGAAAAGAAGCACCGAAATCAAAATTTAATCGGTTCAAAGTGACGAAAACTGAAAAATTTCGCGAAAACAACTTGCGTGGGGCGTTGGAAAACGCGTATATAGAGCACAGATCTGAGAGGGAAAGTGGTCTAGGAAGGAAGAGGAGGAAATTTCGGAGCTGATGTTATGAGGTCAAGTGCTTTGGATAAGCACATTTAAAGAAAAGAGAGCAAAAAGACCAAACTGCCCCGGATTTGGGCTAGGTGCCGGCCGGCCACCTTTCTGGCAGGCCGGCCATCCCTTTGCCTCACCCCTGGCCGGTAGCCTCCTCCTTGGACCAAACATGGCCGACAGCCTTCCCAAGGTGGTCTCCAAGGTCCCTGCAAATTTTGGTGATGATTGGAGTCCCCGGCACCCGAGAAAGTACAAGGAAAGTGCACTTTTCGTCGCAAAATCCCTCCGCGGGAACTTCAACTCCAACTTTCAATGCGTATCTCATCGTTACTCGTCAAAGCAAGGTGTATCCTTTTTGAATATGTTGTGACCCCTCCGGGAGGTAAACCGGAGGTCGCGACTGAGCCATCTTCGTCGAAACTTGCATTGCTTTGCTCGCTGTTTCATTTCAAAATGTGCATTCAAGTTTACACTTATCCTGCATTGTTATGCACGTCATTTGCATTCTCATGCACACCACTTGCACTGTTCTGCACGTTGCGCGAGTATTGTCATACCCTTGTGCTTAACTTGCGTTGTCACGTGCGTCGCTTCTCGCATCGCGATGCACTCACCCATCAACACCACGTTTGCTTGCATTCGATATCACACTAAACATATGTTGCTAACTATGTTGTGCTTGTTGAGTTTCTTCCTTTTGCAGGCACGATATTGTATGTACGGTTCATTTGAGGCTGGTGCGACCAGACGTGCTGCACAGGTATTGTATCTTCTCCGTGTGAGACATGGTGAGAATTCGATGATTCTCCGCATTCTTCAACTGCATGAAATGTAGTATTGCTTTGCATTCTTGCTTAAAACTGTTGCATCTATTGTGAATATTTGCTTCATTACAGTTTGCTGTTTCGCATGATCATTGAGTTACATCCGGCTTTGTGCATACCGCTTTGCATTTTGCCCCCTGCCTGCGGGCACATCTTTTTGTTTATCTCACCTGTTTTTCTGAGTCTTCGGCCTTGTCAAAAATGGGTCGTCTCTGGGCTTTGACATTCACTCCCGTCACTTATGACTTTCGAGTTCTGTCAAAGAGGGGCAACTGTAGACACCCCATTTTTGACCGACCTTAAGACTCAGACGTCACCAACTGAGCGCTCGGTGATGTTGCATATTGTGCTCGCTCTGAAGTTGCGGAATCTCGACTGCGAGCCTCGCCTCCGGACTTCCGGACTCTTTTGTGCTTTGCCTCGGTTTGCGAACCGGGTCCCGTTTTCTCCGTTTTCTCTTCCCGAAGGGAGGGAGAGGTCTCATAGACCATCTCTCAGTGGCCGTAGGCTACGTTTCGTGGTCGTAGGCCATTTTTCCCGTTTGGAGCTCGGTTCTCAGTTTTTGGAGCCATCGGTCGTGTGCCTCGGTTCGGGACCGCTTAACCACCTCCGTTTGCTCCGGTTTTTGGCATACACCTTGTTTCCTCCCTCTTGAGGGAAAACTGTGGCCCGAGAGACCAACTTCGTGGTCGAACGCCACCTCCGGTGCTTAACAACTTGTTTTAGGGGCCCCGGGCCGCGCGTTTTGGCCCCCAAACCTTTGTTTTGCATCGGTTTGGGTTCATTTTTGGCGGAGACCTTATTTTCATTGTTAGGAAGGTTGTAGAAGGGTGGGAGGCCAGCAATTGTTCTGAAGACCAACTTTATTCCTTCATCGCTCTTTATCGCTCGTTTTCTTCACTAGAAAGCTGACTTTTTCCATTCCCAGGCCACTTTTTCTGACTTTCCACCACACCATTGTGTTGTACACACCTGGGAGGCCACAAATATGGATAGGCCGGCCATTAATTCCTCCTGACCCTTTTGAACCCCTCTAAAAAGTTGATTTTTCTCTCTCCTGGGTTACATTTTCTGGGTTTTGACCATACAGCTGTGTTGTCCACACATGGGAGGCCACCTTTTTGGGGTGGCTGGCCACTAATTTTTCTTGGACCTTTTGCACCTGGCCGGCCGGCCAGGGGAGGTGGCCGGCCGGCCACCTGAACCTCTTGAACCTGGCCGGCCATTCTTCTCTCTCCTGGTGCATGTCAGCTGTGCCAGCTGTTTTGCACCAGACCCCTGCCCGGGAGACTGCCCTTTTGGGGGGGAAATTTGAATTGGTTTTTCCCCCCATTTTCCCTGGCCTCTCCCTCTATATAACCAGCACCCCTCCTCCATGTTTAAGGGTTAGAAAAAATCAGCCAAGGCTCCCTCCCCTTCTCTCTCCATTTTCACTATTCCAAGCTCCAAAACCCTAAGATTCTTGCACCATTGGCACTACAACCCATAGCACAACACCACCATCATCCATTTCAGCACCTTGGAAGCCATTTGCAAAGGTTGGAAGCTCAGAATTTTGGACCAAAAGCGGCTGAAGTTTGGTTCTACAAGGGTAAGCTCATATTTTCCCCATTTTTGCATATCTTTGCTCTATATCTTAGCTCCTTTTGCTTGCATTTTTGGGCTTCGACCTGAACTGAAAACAGTCTTATTTTGAGCCTCTCTTCAACTTTGTTGAAGGGCTTTTTGCATTTTGAGGCCATCTACCCACCCTTTGTGCTTTATCCCTCCTTTTGGCCCTTATCTTGCATGATATATTAGCCTTGCTTGTGAGCATTTTTGGGCTTCGAGTCAAACTGTAAAGTGCCTTATTTTGAGCCCATCTTCAACTTTATTGAAGGTATCTTTACTGTTTGAGGCCACCTACTGCCTCTTGCTCTCTATCTCTCTTTTGGGGCTATTTTTGCATCATATTTTAGCCTTACTTGTGAGCATATTTGAGATTTACCATAAACTGTAAAGTATCTTGCTTTGAGAACCTATTCAAATTTGTTGAAGGGCTCTTTACTGTTTGAGACCTTTTGCTGCCCTGTTTGTTCAATCTCTCTTTTAGGGCTGTTTTTGCATGATACATTAGCCTTACTTGTGAGCCTTTTTGGACCTTGACCTAAACTGAAAAAAGTCTTGTTGTGACATCATATTCATGTTTGATTAAGGTCTATTCTCTGTTTGGAGTCATCTTCCCCTATGCATGCTTCATTCTTTCATGATTAGGGCTATGCATTAGAGCACTTGCATTGGCCATGGTTTGGCCTCTTAGCCACTAAAATCCAGTGGATTTTCAGTGGCTTAGGTGTATTCTTGAAGGCCAAAATCAGAGGGGGGTGACCCCCTCTCACCTTGTTTTGTTTGATGGTCTTTTTGGCCTTCCAAAGAGGCACTATCTTGCATGCCTTGTTGACTAATTTCAGGGCCAATTTGATGAGTTTTAGGACTATCATATTTGATTTTTAGAGTTTATTTGGCTATGCTAAGTGTCCTTGATGCATGTGCTTAATAACCCCTTTGTATGCCCTCTAAAAGAACCCATCATTTGTGCATGTGTTGGTTGCATTTCAGAGGTTATTTGGGCATGTTTTGGCATGTTTTATTCACTGATTTTTGCTGGTTTGATGAGTTCTCACCTGCTTCATATACATGCCATGTAAACCATGTTTGCTAGTCAAAGTTGCATGCTATTCTAGTCCATCTTGCTAGCATCTTTTGGCCATGCTTTGAACTAGAAATGTTCATGTTTTGGGACTGCCTTGTCTTTGTATTTATTCTTCATGATCAAATAATGCATGCTTTGTATAGCTATAGGTCAATGCATGTGCCTAGTTTTGTGTTTCGGGACCATTCCGTGCATCGGGTGCCATGTTTCCATGTTTCTGGATCATTTTGCATCATGATTCAGTGCTGGAATTTGCATGTTTGAATGCCATGTTTCATGCCTTGCCATGCCTTGTTAGAGTGGCATTTGGTGCCTTAGGTTCGGTCCTCGGTTTGCGTGGATATATGCGCGCATTTCGATGGTCTCATTTTCATCTTATGGCCACTGATGTGAGTGCGGCTGAGGTCCACTCATGTTGGTGTAAGTCCATTATGCATTGCGTATGCCATTTCATTTCATAGCATTGCGTATGCTAGGTTGCATGTTAGAGCATCGTGTATGTCGTGTTACATCGAGCATTGTGTATGCTAGGTTGTCTATTAGTTGCATGGTGCATGCCATCTCATTTGCATTGTGTTTGGGATAGGAGTTAGCCCGAACACGGGAAATGAGGGACGTTTCGTACTTCGAGTGACGGAACGTATCTCAATTCCCGGTCACCGACGTTCCGGATTATCCATGATGGAGTCTCGGTCTTGTTGTGTTTATATGTGCATTCATTCCATATTGAGTCATGCAAATCGACTCCTCGGCCATCATGCATCGAGATGCGCGATTGGTGGCACGAGGATCGAGGACTACGCTCCCTGAAGAGTAGTCAAGCATACATATGTGAAAATACATTGCCATGCCCCCTTTCCTGCTCTCTGTTGCAGCAAATCAGAAACCGGCAGTCTTTTGGAGCTTCGTGCAATATTCTGGGTTTAATTGTAAACAGAGGCTAATTGGGGCATCGCAATGGATTTCCGCGCAAGGCAACCCGAACATGCATCATTCATCATCCGGAGCAGAGTTGAGGCAGTCCCTAGCTTGCATGCCAATTTACTGCTTTCCTAGATTAATTTGTTAATTAATTAGGATTTTATATTTATTCGGACTGTAATTATTCATTTGGGACTGTATATTATTTATTCGGACCCTCCGAGCGAGGGCAATATTGTAATAAGTGTGCGTGTGTGCGATGTATGTCTTCCAACCCCACGTCTTTCTCCATTTTATTTACCAGCTTATGATGGTTAGATTAGGGCATGTTTTAATTAGCATACAATATGATAGCATGTTTGCATTCATTCATCTGTTTTGCATGCACCGGGCTCGGCGCATCATACTAACTGCATTTGTATTTCAATTCCGAGTTGAATACATGTTAGCTGTAGCATTCCATATGCCATGTTTAGAATAGCCGAGCCTGCTATAGTTGCATTTTTGCATGTGTTGCATTAGGCATTTCTGTATAGTTAGGATCATGCATGGATTTCTAACATAGTTTCTGTTTTGGCTTGGAGTACTCGGTAAGTGTTTACGCTTTAGCATCCTTGCTTGAGTGTGAGTGACTGCCATGATAGCATGCTTACCATGAGGCTATTTGCTTATGTGATATAACTGCCTGAATGCCTGTGGGTGAAGGTTGGGTTATTTGGATTGGAACAATGCATTAATTGTGAGTTTTAAGCCCACTAGATAGTGGCAAAACCATCTTTTCTAAGCCCACCCGAGGGTGGCAAAATCTGCATTTTAAGCCTACTTGCGAGTAGCAAACCATCTTTCAAAAACAAATATGAAATGTTTCGTTCCAATTCAGGCGACCCGGTCTATACTTGTATGCTGTGCGCATCACATAGTAAATCTAGGCTAATAATCGGAATAAGAGCGCATAATGTTTTCAAAACTAGATATCATGGTTAGTAGAGGCCGATCTTTGATCGGCGAGCGGGGGTGCTCATGAAGTGACCTTCCCCAATCGTACCCAAGTTCCCGAGCCGAGGCAACTTTGGTGATGACGGACACGTGGCCTTAGGCAAACGAGTCAGGGTTTCCTAAATTTCCCAAAAATAAAATATTTAGGTGGCGACTCTGTATCTGGCAAAGTAGTCCATGCTTGGCACTTCTTTCAAAAATCTGTTTTCTCAAAACGATTTGCCGGATTTAGACTCTTTGGTTCAGATTAAGAACCGTGACATTTGAGTCCTGAACTGTAGTGAGCCCAAAATGAACAGAACGGGACTCATCCTCCCGGGGCGTTCGGCGACGTCTACAGACATGAATGAGTGGGCCGAAGGCCGTTTTGACACACATGAACGGGCCAAAGGCCGTTTTAACATGAATGAATGGGCCAGAGGCCGTTTTGTCATGAATGAAAGTCTGAATGGGCCAAAGGCCAGTTTGTCATTTAAATGGGCCAAAGGCCAGTTTGACACGAATGATAGTTTGACATAAATAATAGTTTGACACGAATGATAGTTTGATGTAAGTAATAGTTTGACACGAATAACAGTTCGATCTGAATAATAGAATGAATGGGCCAGAGGCCGTTTTGACTTGACATGAATGAATGGGCTAGAGGCCGTTTTGACATGAACGAAAGTCTGAATGGGCCAAGGGCCAGCTTGCTATGGAAAGATAAATGGGCCAAAGGCCAGTATGTTTGGAACCACAGTCACTTGACCTAAATTATGTATATATATGTTAAATAGAAATATGAATTGGGCCTAAGGCCGTTTGGAGCATGTTGTTCTACATATCGTTTGTATAACTTCTGTATTTGATATTATTCACTGGGCTATCGCTCACGCTCATTCATGTGTTTGTAGGTGAGCAAGAGAAGTCCAAACCCAGCCCCAGTGAAGTCTGTCAGGAACAACAAAGGTTTTGGAGAGTCAGCCCTTGTGTCTCACGTATGAGACCCGTCCTTGCCATTTTGTTATTATATTTTGTCATGTGGGCGAGACTTTGTGTTGTATCTGTATATAGTTGAGATGGGTTGACTTAGACTCGAATGATCCTATTGTGCAGAACTTTTTGGTACTATGTTTTTGTTGTGAGTTATTAACGTACATATGTATGGTTTGTTTTGATGTGCATATAAGCACGGCTCTATGGACAAAGTTTTAAATTTCTGCTTCCGTTTGGCCCCTTTACTCTGATGAGTTATGTCTGTTTTGGTTTGAGGCCGTAGGTAATCTCAAGATTACTGGCCGGTTATGTCCTTAACCCATAGGGGCGGGTTCGGGTCATGACAGAGTGGTATCAGAGCACGAGTTAATAACTCACACACTTGTCCAAAAGAGCAATAAGCGTCTAGAAAAGATCTAGGATGCATTCATGTGATAAATACGAATCTGAAGGCATCAAGAATATGCTTAAGTGTTTCGATATGAACAGTTATGTGCTATAAATTCGTGAATTGCTTGCTTCGTAAACCATTTGAATATGTATGCTTCCTGGTATATGCATACTTGTGAATCTTTTTTTTATAAAGTATAATGCAAGTTTAATCAGATGGTGAGTAATAACTCTGTAAGGTTATGTTTAGCTTTAAACATTTTCTGATGATATGAATGAATGATTGCCCAAAATTCTCTTTGAACGTAATTGTGGTATCCTTAGCAGAGGCCCTTGCCCAGGGGATATAATACTGTGGCTTATGGTCATGAGGCCCTAGCCCGGGGAAATAATACCGTGGTACGGGCCCTCGCCCGGGGAAACAATACCGTGGCCTATGTATGTGATATGTTACCTGGTATCGGAGGTTCCATTATGGAACTTGATATGCTTGACCAACATGATTTGTTACGCTAAAGGAAGTACCACACATGATTTGAATTTGAGATATAAATTGTTACGCTAATGTGTACAACAAGTTGTTTTGTTATAATGCACATACATGAAAAATTGTCTATGTGCATTCGATTCTACAAATGGGTGTTTATATGAATATGATTTGGGTTTATAATTATTTGGTAAGTGTTCAGCATGCGATATCTGATAAGTATGCAATCATCTATCACGCATGCGATTAATTGTGTCTTAACGATACATTAAATGAGAATATAACAATGTGCGAATGTACCCATGGGTGTCTGTGTTTGTTTTGTATTGAGCATCCCGGTAATTGGCAAGGTTTAATAAGAGTTTGTGTGGAGTGTGGATAAAGTAAGGGCATACGAGTTGGCAGACTCTTCCATAGCCCGGTTTGATAGACTAGAAAGAATAGTACAAGAAATGGCAGAAATCTTAAGACGACAACGTCAGTTGCCGCTACAGCGAGAACCTTTGCCATCACCAGTGTAAGGAACATTAAGGAGTTGTTATCGGATTTCTGGGGTTTGTTATAGGTGTGGTGAAATGGACCGTATGGTGAGGAACTGTCCCCGGACTGAACAAAATGTGAATAAATCTTCTGCCTCAGCTAGATTCGTACAAATGGTAGGAATTGCTAATCAGGATAGAGTAATCACACTCATCTCAGAAAGCGCTCAAAATACTGCGACTATTATCCCAAGTATCTGTACTATTATAAACGATTGCTTATGTGTTGATTGATTCTGAATTAGTACATGTGTGCATCTTTGCTTGGGATATTATTTGATTCGGATCGGCATACTCTTTCATATTTGCTACCTGTGTATTTGGATTGGTCAGACCCACAAGATTGAGACTGTGTTTATTGAACATATATGCTCCATTTGGGAAATTTGTGAAATACGTATTGGGATATTGCTTAACTCTGCACATGCACATGTACATCTGAACCTATGCTCAGGGTGATCTGTTATATTACTGTCTTTAATGACTAAGCCACTAGAATTATGACTCTATAATAGTGAGACCATGCATTTGAATTGGTAGAAAATTGACTGGATTATGTGACTATACTGGGCTCGACTCATAAACCTACACTTTGTGACTAATTTGGAACCTTTGAGTAACAGACCATATCCTATGTACAATTGAGGAACTCTGTTTAATGTGTTACTGTGCACCGTGTGCCTGTATATAAGACTTGTTTGGGAATTGCCGTATTGATTATGGTACATACCTCCTGATCTGAATAACTGCATGCTTATGCAATTACCCTCGAATTTATGTGGTCAATGCCATATTGTATATTACTGGAAATATTTTGATATGAACAGTTGTAATGAATGACTCTGATTTGACTTTGAGAACTGATAAACTTAGGACAGTTGTGAAACTATCAACCATGTGCCTAAACAAACGAAGTGAGCCTTACAGAACCGAGTGTACCCCATTTGAGAAAACTTTTATCTGATTCGGTCCGATAGAACCTTTGTTCGATTTGGCCTGATAGAACCCTTATTGGATATAATTCCATAGGACCTTTGTTTGGTTTAATCTAACAAGACCCTTGCTTGGATTGATCGATAAGACCCCTTATCTAATTTGATTTTGTTAAAGGGGATTAAGAATTGTTCATGAATAATAACCAGATTATTCTCGGCAGAAAAACTGATAGACCCAAAACTTGAATTCGTTTGGAATACTTGACTTATTTGAAAGACCTTTTGTGGGCTATCAACAGATTGATCTAACCATGAACACCATTGAGAACCAACCTCCAACTATTGAGACATATGTGTTATAAAGGAATAGAATTGTACAAATCCCGTGATTGGGTGGTGTGTTGTCATATTCTTGCTTGTTTGACGCTATGGAAACCGATGACAACAGATTGACTTGATTGTAAACCATACTGAATATTTATCCTCCGTTAATCAGAATTTGTTTCAGGTGTTTGCTTCAGTGTTATCGGATTTCGGAAAATCAGGTTATAGTGAGTGGTATTATGTTTGTTTTGATGACATTCTTGGGACGTCCTTTCGTGCTAGGGGATGCTAAGCCTATGTAGCACTTTTGTTGAGATACCTCTTTTGCCACCGACGGTCTTGTATGGGTGGGTTTGTCTAATCGATCTCGGGTCGGCCACCGACGGTCGTGAACGGGTGTGCTTTGATTCCGAGACGATTATTCCTTTGTTTTGTCCAGAATGTCATCCTTTGGTATCATGTGGATGTTATTAACATCCAAGAAGCTTTGAAAAACCCTGATTATCCAAAAGTGTGTGAATTCAGTACGCCTTATGTAAATAACTACTCAGTGCCATTGTATCCTGTAATTGGGGCTTTGAGGATGTATAAACTGTGTTTAACACGTGATTGATTGTTTTAGTATTACCTTTGACGCCATGGGGATTAGTATATGAATTGCCTTATGCTTTTGACGACTATCAGATAATGTGGGGAGACTCGATGGAACAGAGAATTGAATACTGAACTGAATTGGAAACTGTAAACTGTTGAATGAATTGAGAACACGTGTATTATGTTAGAAATGGACTGCGTCAGTGTTATTGCACTTTACAATCAATGCTATGGGGATATGTGAACTATGTACATTGTATAGTCGATTGTTTCGTTGTTATCTTGTTGACTCGGGAATCAGTGTCTGGATCTACTTTAAATTCCTGAAGACGTTTGATTGACCTTGATTAACTGTGATGAACTACTGAACTAAATACCGAATCGGACTATGAGTTGCGGAACTATTGAAGAATGAATTGAACTTTTGCGACAAGGAAATGGACCAAACTCCTATGGTAAGGTTAGTTGGCATTTGAAATAAAAATGTTGGTGACCTATTGTGAAGAAAGAAATTGTTGAATTTGTGCCTAAATGTTTTCGGTGTCAACAAGTCAAAGTTTAATAATGGATATTGGCAGAACTACTGCAATCTCTCTCTATTTCGGAATGGAAATAGGGATATGTGACTACGAATTTCATTGTGGGGCTACCTTGAGCACTCAAGGTGTAAATCTCGTTTGGGTTGTTGTATGAGGAATTACTTAATTTGCTCGTTTCCTCCCTGTGACATTTTCGTATGATGCTTGTAGACTAGCCACTGTTTACATCAATAAGGTTGCTTGTTTGTATGGGTCCCAGCGTCTATTGTTTAGACAGAAATCCGGAAATGTGTTTGAATTCTGACAAGCCTTCAAGAGGCAATGGGAACTGAATTGTGATTCAGCGCTACTTTCCATCCGCAAATTGATGTATAATCAGAAAGAACTTTTTAGATTCTGGGAGAAATGCTCCAAATGTATGCTTTAGATTTTCGAGGAATTGGAAAAATCTATCCATCGTTGACAGACTTTGCTTACAATAACAGCTCACACTCTAGTTTCAGTTTGGCACCATACAAGCCTTGTATGGAGGAAAGGCGGGTCTCTGACTTTGAGAACAGAATGTTGCTTGATTTTGAGACTAAGTGAATGGCTATCGAAAAGGATTGGAACCGTCGAATGAAAAGTGTTCCAAGTCGTGTTCGACTAAAGGAAAATTAAGTTTGGAGGACCAAACTTCCTAAAGGGGGGAGACTGTGATACCCCTGTTCTGTAGTATGCTAATTGGTCCTTAATACGAATGTGATTATGTGTTTTGATATGATTTTGTGAGCCATTATGTGAAAATATGTGGTTTTGAATTCCTTTCTGTTCATCGTAGGAATATCTGTTTGATTATCTGCTTTGGAAATTAAATTGAAGGCCTTATCGGCCACAAAACCCGAATTGATTGCGCCATTGTGATTAGCGTAATTTTTAGAGCCTACGGTGAAATTTAATTGAAAAATTGATTCGAACCAGATTAAGTTGATTTAATTGAGAAATTAGTGCCCAATTACTTTATTACTATTATATTTGAATTAGTGGGGTTTGTTGTATTTGGGCATTACACCCTCTATTCTCTCTTCCTTACTTCATTTGGTTGATTTTGGGACTCAAAAGGGAGAGGGTCGGCCTTAGAGAGAGAAAGGGAGAGAATTGTGTAATTTTTGGCTCAAGCTTGGGAATTTGAAGATTTAACTCTAGATTTGACCATAAATTTGAAGAATTGAGCCTCTAGGTAAGCCTTGATTTTTGAATTCATGAGTTTAATGTGTAATCTTGTGTGTTCAAGGTTTGTTTGTGATCAAGAGCATGATTTGAGTTGGTTTTGTTGAAATTGAGGCTTGATATGTGCATGCATGTAAAGAATACCTATGGAATCACAAAATCTAGCATGTAAATTGTAAATTATGAAAGATTGAAAGTTTAATCCTACATGCAAGCATGTTTTTGTTGAGTTTCATGGGAATGAGCACTAATTGCATCATTTGAAGAGGAAATGAAAGTCAAAATAGGCATGCATGTTGATTATTTAAAATGGGAACCTTGAATGCATAAGTTTGAGTTAATTTGGGGCATGCATGTGATTAATTTGTGAAGTTGAGCTCCAATGTCTTGTAATTTGGTGTTGGTACCATGTTAGTACATGTATATATGATGTTTGAGCCATAACATGCATGAAATGTTGGTTGAAAGTTGAATAGAAGCTCAAGAACACAACCTGGGAAAACCCAGAAATTTGATGTCCGCTTGAGCGGGGACACCGTTGCTCGAGCGTGGATTTCGTGCTCCCAGCATTTTTGCAGAATTAGATGTCCGCTCGAACGGGGTATTTCACGCTCAAGCGGGGGAGCTTTGTAGACAGGCCTTCCGCTCGAGCGGCCTAGTTCCCGCTCGAGCGTGATTTTGATGCAACCAGTACTTTTGCAGGCCTATTGGGTCCGCTCGAGCGGGGAATCCACGCTCGAGCGGGGACCCTATTTTCTGAAATTTTGTATGCTCGTTTTGTGTTTCGTTTTCTGTTCCCTTTCACTTGCAAGCACTCTTAGGCATGCATTAAGCATTGTAAATGAGTTAAAGAGATAAGAATGAAGCCTAAAGAGGAATATGTGAATTAAGGAACGGATTGAATTGTTAGTGACCCTTTTGTGTTCATGAAATGTGTAGGGTCGAGCTCCAGGGCATCCACAAGCCGATCACTGTGAGTAATATCTGAAATGTATTATTGTCCGATTACTTACTTCTACATAAGTTTTGTAAAGTTCATTAATCTAAATGAATGGACCAAAGGTCGTTTTGGCATAAATGAATGGACCGGAGGTCGTTTTGACATAAATGAATGGACCAAAGATCGTTTTGGCATAAATGAATGGACCGAAGGTCGTTTTGGCATAAATGAATGGACCGAAGGTCGTTTTGACATAAATGAATAGACCGCATGTCGTTTTGACATAAATGAATGGACCGTAGGTCGTTTTGACATAAATGAATGGACCGCAGGTTGTTTTGACATGAATAAATGGACCGAAGGTCGTTTTGACATGAATGAGTGGGCCTCTGGCCATTTTGACACACATGAATGGGCCAAAGGCCGTTTTGACATGAATGAATGGGCCAGAGGCCGTTCTGTCATGAATGAAAGTCTGAATGGGCCAAAGGCCAGTTTGTCATTTAAATGGGCCAAAGGCCAGTTTGACACGAATGATAGTTTGACATAAATAATAGTTTGACACGAATGATAGTTTGATATAAGTAATAGTTTGACACGAATAACAGTTCGATCTGAATAATAGAATGAATGGGCCAAAGGCCGTTTTGACTTGACATGAATGAATGGGCCAGAGGCAGTTTTGACATGAACGAAAGTTTGAATGGGCCAAGGGCCAGCTTGCTATGGAAAGATAAATGGGCCAAAGGCCAGTATGTATGGAACCACAGTCACTTGACCTAAATTATGTATATATATGTTAAATAGAAATATGATTGGGCCCAAGGCCGTTTGGAGCATGTTGTTCTACATATCGTTTGTATAACTTATGTATTTGATATTGTTCACTGGGCTATCGCTCACGCTCATTCATGTGTTTGTAGGTGAGCCAAGAGAAGTCCAAACCCAGCCCCAGTGAAGTCTGTCAGGAACAACAAAGGTTTTGGAGAGTCAGCCCTTGTGTCTCACGTATGAGACCCGTCCTTGCCATTTTGTTATGTATTATATTTTGTCATGTGGGCGAGGACTTTGTGTATATCTGTATATAGTTGAGATGGGTTGACTTAGACTCGAATGATCCTGTTGTGCAGAACTTTTTGGTACTATGTTTTTGTTGTGAGTTATTAACGTACATATGTATGGTTTGTTTTGATGTGCATATAAGCACGGCTCTATGGACAAAGTTTTAAATTTCTGCTTCCGTTTGGCCCCTTTACTCTGATGAGTTATGTCTGTTTTGGTTTGAGGCTGTAGGTAATCTCAAGATTACTGGCCGGTTATGTCTTTAACCCATAGGGGCGGGTTCGGGTCATGACACCTGGCTTCTTCATCCAAAATTTCTATCATGTGTTCAACAAAGTTGGTCAGAATCTGGTGTGGAAGGATGAGCAGGGTTTAACTGTCTTATGAAGTTTAAAGCACTGAAACAGGCACTCAAACAGTGGAATGTTGTGGTGTTTTGTAAGATTGAATCGAAGTTGAAAAGTGTAGAAGATGAGGCTCATGCTTTTGATTTGTTAGCTGAGGAACGACCACTACGTGATATAGAATCGCATAGAAGAAAGGATATGAGGGGCGAAGTTTGGAGGTTACGTAAAATTTTGGAGTGGATTTGGCTACAAAAATCTGGAGTGAATTGGGCAACTAAAAGGGATAAAAATGCAAGATTCTTTCATATTGTGACATGTAGCAGAAATAGTAGGAACTCTCTGTGTTCAATTGCTGTGAATGGTTCAATGCTTGAGGAGCCTTTGGAAATTAGGGATGTAGTTAAGGCCCATTTTATGAGGCTATTTTCTGAAAATTGAAAAACCCGACCCAAATTGTCTGGCCTATTCAAGAACATAAGGGGAGCTCAAGTTATAGCACAATTGGAGGCAGAATTTACAGAGGAGATTAAAACTTTTATCAAGTGTTGTGATGGTAATAAGGCCCCTGGGCCTGATGGGTTTAATATGTCATTCTTCAAGAAGTGTTGGAAAATTGTAAAGGTTGATGTGTTACAGTTTGTGAGGGATTTTCATCAGAATGCAAGGCTTGTTGGTGGGCTAAATAGCTCGTTTATAGCTCTGATTCCCAAATTTTTAAGCCTTTTTTGTTTGAATGATTGTAGGCCTATCAGTTTGATTGGTTCCCTGTATAAAATTGTAGCTAAAGTACTAGCTAATAGAATGAAACAGGTGATGCCCAAGATTATTGGAGGTTCAGTGAGCTTTTTTTGGGGAATAAATATACTAGACGGCATACTGATCGCCTATGAAATAGTGGATGGTTGGAAAGATCTAATAGAAAAGGCTTGGTGCTTAAATTGGATTTTGAAAAGGCCTATGACTCTATTAATTGGGAGTTTTTATTTGATATGCTATCAAAGTTTGGTTTTGGAACTCGATGGATACGATGGATGAAAACTTGGGTTTCCTTTGCTAAGATCTCTATTTTGGTGAATGGGTCACCAACATCTGAGTTTTGTCCACAAAGAGGCCTGAGACAAGAAGGTCCGCTGTCACCATTCTTATTCAACATTGTAGCAGAAGGACTCAATATTTTGCTGAGCAGAGCTAGAGAGTTGGGTCTAATTCAAGGGGCTGGAATGGGTTCTAATGGGCTAAGAATCACACACTTGCAATTTGTGGATGATACGATTTTGTTCTGTAATGCGGATAAGGTGGAGGTGAGCAACATTAAAAGAATTCTAAGATGTTTTGAGATTGCATTAGGTCTGAAAATTAATTATCACAAGAGCGTCATCTGTGGGTTTAGGGTAGATGAGGGTTTGATGCAGGAGTTTGCTTGTTGTTTAAATTGTCTCCATCAAAAGTTGCCTTTCAAATACTTAGGGCTGCCTTTGGGGGCTAATCCCAGCAAGAGGAGTACTTGGAAACCTGTTCTTGATAAGTTCAAACTGAAATTGTCCTCATGGAAGCAAAGGTTACTATCTTTTGCTGGGTGCTTAACTCTAATTAAATCTGTAATGTCTAATTTTCCCATCTATTATCTCTCACTCTTCAAAATCCCTGCTAGAATGGCAAAGAAAATTGAGAGAATGCAATCTGCATTTCTTTGGGGTGGATCTGATCTCAGAAGAAAAGTACATATGGTCCGGTGGGAGGTGGTTACTAAGAATAAGACATTAGGTGGGTTAGGGTTGAGGAGGATTAAAAGTTTTAATCAATGTCTCTTGCTGAAATGGTGGTGGAGATTTGGTGTTAAGAATCAATCCCTTTGGAAGGAGGAGATTTTTTCCAAGTATGTGTCTTTGGATAGAAGATGGATACCACAATTAATAGGCAGAGAATCCAAGATCTAGTCGGATATTATTCAGGCTGTTTTGTCCAATCCAGAGTTGCATCACTTTTATATCACTAACTCTCAGTTTGTTTTAGGGGATAAGAGCAGAGTTTGATTTTGGAGGGATAAGTGGGTAAGTAATGTATGCCTAATGGATGAATTCCCAAGGCTCTTTTCCATATCTAATGATAAAAATGGTGTGGTTAGGGTGTTCTTTGAAAAAAAGGAAGAGAACGGTGGTTGGAACATGGGCTTTAAAAGACCTTTGCTGGTCTGGGAGGAGGATGAAGCTAACAGACTTTTCAATCTGCTGAACACTGTACCATTACTGTGCAATACCAGATTTGATGAGCTCAAGTGGGATGCAGACCCATCTACTTTTTTTTACTGTTTCATCAGTCTATATTTGGAGTGAATCACATCTAGGACCTATACTACTAGTGGTTGCCTCAATTTGGAACAACTTTGCTTCTCCTAAAGTACAATTTTTTTGGGATGGCTTGGCTGGGTAAGATTAAAACTTCTAGTTTCCTCCATCGAATTGGAATACTAATAGGGAATGCAAATCTTGATTGTGTTTTCTGTCATAATGAGGTTGAAACTGTGGATCATATTCTACTTGCTTTGGTCCATCATTGTACGATGGTAGAGTATGCAGTGGGTGTTACCAGGTTCAGTGAATGAACTGTTGAATTGGTGGTTTAGTTGTAAAATGAAGAAGCTGGAGAAGAAAATTTGGATGGTTTTACCTTTGGCTATTCTCTGGTCTACATGAAAGCATCGAAACGATTGTGTCTTTAATGGTTCTCAACCAAACTTGGAAGATCTGTGTGAAATAGTAAAGGTTCAAGTAGCTATGTGGCACAAAGCCTCACCAATGCAGGTGGAGTTTTCTATTAATGACTTGGTCTTTAACCTGCCACATATGAAGTTTTGTATCAGAAATGGAGGTTGAATGATCTGGATCAAGTCTGGTGGCATCTTTTAATCTACTGATATTACTCTGCTGCTAATACTTTGTCTATCCATATAAGTTCTTTGGTTCATTAGTCCATAAATAGTGTCAATCATTTCTGGATCCTATAACAGAAGTGTTTGTTTTTGAATGGTTGGATGTTGGTATGAATGGTGTTCATGGTAGCAGAAGTCTGCACAGGTCTCATGTTGTTTGCTGATTGGTTTGATGTTTGGTTTATGATGTTTTGTGTTTACTGCTGGTGTTGTGTGATGCACTGCTGATGTCTGTACTGGTCTCATCACTCACTGGTCTCCTGCTACTACTGATTGAAAAACTTTTGATGCGGGGCTTAGGTGTTGTGGTTAGTCTCACCAATTAGTTTTCTATTTTTGACTGGTTGGTTGTTGGTTTGAAGTATGAATGGAGGTTATGGCAGCAAAGGTATGCACAGGTCTCATGATGCTAATGTCTGCACTGATCTCATTACTCTCTGGTCTCCTGCTACTGCTGATTGATGAAGTTTTTGGTTGTTGGTTTGTTTGCTTGTTTTGAACTGGTTGTTGTTTGTATAGAGTTCTTGGCAGCAGAGATATGATTGTTTGTTTTGAACAGGTTTCCTGTTATTGTTGATTGTTGTTGTTGTACTTGATTGTTTGTTTTTAGTTGTTAGCTGTTGTGATAGTATAGTTGTTCTGTTCTCTTTGGCTGTCTTTGATTGGTTCCTCACCAATCCTGGGTCGAGTGCTAGTATATGATTGCGTTTTCTTTGCGGTGCCAACCTAGTTGGGATTGTTAAGTGCTAGTATCATGATACTTTATGCACTCCCCTGCTTTGTTGATGTAATTTTGCATGTATTATGCCTTTTCATCAATAAAGTTTTGTTTTTGTTGATCAAAAAGAAAAGAAAAGAAGATAATAGACATCCTATACACTATTAAATAATGCGGATTATTTTTTGTGTGATCTATCAAGTTGGTTGTCAACTCACCTACGATAGCTTTATTGAAACAATAAAATAAGAATAATATTAGAGATCATGAAAAAAAAAAAATCATGAAATGCATCATGAAAATTTTTCATCCTTTGATTAGTGTGTCGTATTTTATTATATATGTAATCCAAAGATAGAGAATTTTTCATGATCATCTTCATGATATTTTCTTCATGATCTCTAGCATGACTCATAAAATATTGTACATAGATGAAAAAGGCAACCTTATCTTTATTTCATACAATTATTTCAGAAAATGCAGTAATAGGTAGATTCAATCCTTTTGGAGGTAGATTAACACTAATCAAAGCAGTGTTTTCTTCTTTACTAGTGTACTACCTTTCTATGTTTAAATTACCTACAAGTGTAGCAAAGTTGCTAGACAAAATTCAGGCTAGGTTTTTGTGGAAAGATTCAGAAATTAAAAAGAAGCTTCATTTGATAAAATGGGAGGTTACCAAAAAATAAAAAATAAAAATTAGAGGTTTGGGGATTAAGAGATTGAAGGAATTCAATGAATGTTTACAATCTAAATGGTGGTGGAGATATGGTGGTAACAACCATGTGTTGTGGAAAGATATTTTGATTAGTAAATATGACAGCTCTGGTGGGAGGTGGAGACCATTCTCTGTTAGTAGTGCCTAGTGCTGAAGAGTTTGGGGTGATATTCTCAAGTTGGAATATAGCCATCCTAATCTTTTTGGCTTCTTTATGGAGAATTCTATCATTCAAGTAAGGAATGGGATATGAGCCAGATTTTGGGAGGATATTTGGGCTACCAACAGATGCTTCATGGAGGAATTTCCCAAATTATATGAGTTATCAGTAGAAAAAGAGGTCACTCTCCAACAGATGATGGAAAGAAGAAGTAGTTCAACTGAATGGAATCTAATTTTCAGAAGAAGACTAAGAGCCTGGAAGGAAGATGATGTGGAAAGACTATGGTCCTTTCTTATTTCACATGAGCCATTTTTTATTAGAAAAGGTTAATTCATTGGCTTGGAAGGCATCGTCTTCAGGTATGTTCACGGTTAATTCAACTTATAATAAAAGTAGTGAGAGGCAGGGTTTGGGGACAGCAAGGCTGATTTGGAATAACATTTCTCCACCAAAAGTTTAGTTTTTTGGATGGCTCGCTTGCAATGGTAGAATCAAATCAAGAGCTTCCCTCCAAAGAGTGGGGTGTCTCAGTCATGAGGCTAGGACAAATTGTGTTTTTTGTAGTTGTGAGTTAAAAACAGGGTATCATGTTCTATTGCAGTGCCCTTTTGTTTGGAAGATATAGACACATATGCTGCATTTCTAAATTGGTGGGGTTTGCATTGGGTGACCCTTAAAAAGTCGAAAGGTGTATTGGATTGGTGGAGAGGGTACAAATGAAGAAACCTTGAAAATAAAATCTGGGAGGCAATCCTTTTAGCAGTCCTATGGTCTGTGTGGAAGTTGCCAAATGAGTGCATTTTTATTGGAAAACAACCTATATTGGAAGAGGTTTGTGAGCTGATTAAAACTAGAGTTGCATTGTGGATTAAAGCAGTTACTAGTGAGTTTCAGTACTCAGTGCATGATATGGTGGCCAATTTGGAACAGACAAGATATGCACTACATTGAGGCATGAATAGGGGCTGGGTTGCTCTGCACCAGTGTGGATCATAGTATGGACTGGTTTTTGGTTTACTCAGTGCATGTTTGTTCTAGTGTTTATTGGTTCCTCACCAACTTGAGGGTGTTGCTAGAATTTGTTTGTGGCACTCCCTCGTTCTTTCTTGATGTAAGCCTCATGTGAACATATGTTGTTTCATTAATAAGAGTTTTGTTTTGCTAATCAAAAAAAAAAAAGAAGGTACATTCAGTACTATAAAAAATTAAGGTTTTAGAGACCAAAATTTAGGAACAAAATTATTTTTTAGGGACTAAATAATTTTTTTGCGAAAAGTGTCGTTATTATATTTTTTGCAACAAATATTGGACATTAGTGATGAATTATTATTCTTTTGGGACCAAATTTTTTGTCTCAAAAAATAAACCATTTTGAGACCAAATTATTTTGTTCTTAAAAGTCTATTTATTAGTAATATTTTCAAAATTTTGTCGCTAAAAGCCTTATTTTTTACTTTTTAGGACGACTTTTTAGCAACTATCTTCATGACGATAGAAATTGGTCCTTAAATGTCTTTTGCAACAAAATTTTCACTTTTAGAAACCAAAATATTTGGTCTCTAAAACTCTTATATATTGTAATGAATCCTTTAAAAAAGAGTAAAATTCAAAATGTTTGTCACATTTGGAAATTATGAGAAAAACTTTTAATTTTTATTTATTTATTTTATATTAACAATGTCATGTAATCAATCTCAATAATACATGAGTTGGTTAGAGCAGATGATAAACAAACTTAAAAGTACATGTAATTTATTGAGATCAACACAAATCAAACGAAAAAATGGATGATCAAATACAACATCAATGGAAATCTATCGCAAAAGGTCCAAATTGAAAGTAAATGATTAATATGCATGCCCATATAAAATAGTGCATATCTACCTGAAAACAATAATAATAAACTAAGACTTCAAATCTCAACCTTCAATTGCTCAAAAGTTAAAACAAACACACTTATTATCAAAATTTGAAACTTCTATTTTTTAAAATTATAGACAACAAATTGAAAATTTCATAATGAAAATAATGTTATCACAACACTTCATATCAAAACCTTAATTTCTAGAAAACTTACAGATAAGTTCGTGATAAATCAAAATAGATGTGGTAGTGAAGAATTACCTAATTGAAGACAACCAAAACAGAATTAGCTGAAGACAACCAAAAGAGAATTAGATGAGTGAAAGTAGAAAAAATGCATACAAATAGAGATTCCTCATGATAAAAAGTGAAAAGACAACTTTTATATTCCATTAAAACAAATCACATATTCAAAATAATTTTTAATGTCTCCTCTGCTTCCTCAGTGCACATTTATATCTATCTATCTATATATTATATAAAGAAAATAGAGTTTGTAATCTACAAGTTTCATAGGAGCTCCAATATCTTAATTCTAATTTTCTAATTTTTTGATTTAAAAAAAAATCTTAGGATTTATTGACTTCTCTCAACCCACAAATCTTTTTAACTTCTCTTATAATTATGCAGCACCCTTTTCAATTTCTCCCATATACTATGGCTATACACAAAAATAAAGAAGATAATAATTTAGCTATGGATCTCAAAAAGATATAACAACATCTAAATTTGAATTCTGATTTAGTAATATAATTATCTTTTTTATTTTTATTTTTTATGTATATCTATCAAAATCTATCTATATATCTATATATTATATAAGGAAAAGGGGGTTTCTAACTCACAAGCCTTATGGGAGCTCAAATATCTCAATCTTAATTTCCTAATTTTTTGATTTTTAAAAAATTCTCTTATCGATTTTCAAAAGAAAATATTAAAACTTGCCTTCCTTTTCTCTCCCTCAAACAATCAGATAATATTTTTCATGAAAATTATGGATATCTATCTATATCTTATATATTATATTATAACATAACCAAACAAAAA
>JAPPVO010000674.1:0-19547 GCA_030407325.1 Camellia japonica | reverse complement strand
ATTAATTAATTTATAAGTACACTAATTAATTACTTTATACAATTCTAATTAACTAATTATTTAATTACCACTAATTAAATTAACTAATTAACTAAACTAATTAATTAATTATAAAATTCTAATTAACTAAATGAATTAACTAAACTAATTAATAACCAACAATTAGCCCAGAAATAGCAGAATGATCACTTGGTTCTCATTCCAAAAGCTACTATACACCACTCAACAAAATAATTCACTAAACAATTTATATTATAAAACCAAAATATATCCATCAAACAAATTTAATAATAATCCATTAAGTATAACAAAAAGACCATCACAACTCATATATAAATAATTTTATTTTATAAATCAATTTAGCAGAAATGCATTTTTTTAAAAAAAATTTGACTTTCATATATCGTAAATCACAAAACAACAGCTAATCTAATTAGGAGGGCAAGTTCCAGCAAGTTAATATCAAAGCATCAACAAATGCAAGAAATACCCTAAATTCCATCCGAAACTAGAAATTGATAAACTTAATCCAGTCAAATATTAGCACAAAAATGATCTTATCAAAACCCAACAACCCTAATACAAGAATTAGAGTAACAAACAAACAGAGGATTCTAACTGGTCTCTCAAAGTATTATGCTAGTTATGCCATAGTTGTGTAAAACAAAAAGGGCAAAGCAAAACTAATTTTATTGAAGTCAGGGGATGACATCCCTGATTACAGAGGCAACAACAGCAGCAACAACAAAAAAAAAAAAAAAAAAGGATCTTGTTTTGGATAACAGCCACATGCCGACTTCACTTACTCGACTCTCCCGCCGAGTCCTTCCTTTTTTTGTCGCTTCGGGAGACCTTTGAAGGCTTTGCCTCAGTACGTGCAGGACCGCCGGGGGATTTGACTCCCTGCTGGTTGACCTTTGAAGGCTCTGCCTCAGTATGTGCAGGACCGCCGAGGGATATGACTCCCTGCTGGTTGTCAAAGGTGAAGTACGAAGGTGCTCCGAGTCGGGTCATGATGGTGATCTTTCGCTTCAACTCTTTGTTCTCTGCCTTTAGGGCGCAAATCTCTGCTCACGCATCTTTGTACATGCTCTGGAGCAGAGAAAGTTGGGAGTTTAGCTTTTGTACTTCAATGGTTCTATTCTGTAACCGGTAAGATAATTTGGTAACCGCAGTCACGGTTTCCATGCAAGAGCTTAGTGTGAAGTGGTTGGCCTCAATATCAGATTGAGCAGCCATGATTTGCTCCACTGATATCATAGGAAAGCTAGGAAGAATGGGAACAGGGGCACTCGGTCCAGGAAGGTTAGGAAGAATGGGAACAGGGGCACTCGGTCCAGGAAGGTTAGGAAGGGTAGGAGTAGGGACACTTGGTCCAGAGGAACTCGGATCATTGAGGTCCGGAAAGAGAGTGAGGGGGCGAGATGAGGCCATGTGTGGTGAGAGATGTAAAGAGCAAGAAAGGAGAGTCAGAAAAATAACAGAGGACAGACTGAGTTTTGAGACAATTTTTTTTTTTTTTCTTTCCTCCGTTCAGTCTCTCTTTTCTCTCGATGAGGAAGAGGAAACAGAAGAGAGTGATGAAGAGGGAGATGGAAGAGAGTGATGAGGAAGAAAGGGAAATGAGGGGATAAGTAGAAAAGGAAAAAAATTCCGATTCAGAATAACACAGAAGAGAAGAAGACAAGATGGAGAGAGAGTCGAGGCGAGCGGTAATCGATGAAGTTTGCTTTTGTCGGCCAATCAACGCAAAAGCAAACCGCGTCGTTCGAGGCGAGAGTACCGAGGCGAGATTAGTTTTATCTTTTAAAGATAAAAAAAAATACCCCAAAAGAAAAAAAAAAGTTTTTTTTTTGCCCAATCACGGGGCTACACCTCTTTGTTTAAATTTTTTATTTATTTATTTAGATTCAGAGTTTGAGCAAATGGAAGATATCTCATATTTAAAATGTTTTGTCAATTCAAGTATAATGCATTTTCAAACATTTTTTTAATTTTTTTTTATAATCATTCCAAACCTATTTGTGTTTAATGAATCAATATAACGAAAAAACAGAAAATTTATATACAAAACTGAAACTTTTTATTACAGTCAGGGGAGGACATCCCCGATTACAGAGACTCCAAAAAAAAAAAAAAAAACAAATAAACCCAGAAAGTACAAAGACTCCAAAAATAAGAAAATAAATAAATAAAAAAAAACAGAAAATACAGAAAAAAAGAAGAAAACCAGAAATACAAAAAAAAAAAAAAAAAAAAAGGTGTGTGTGTGCTGGACCGAGTGCCTCTGCTCCTACTCTTCCTAACCTTCCTGGATCGAGTGTCCCTGCTCCTACTCTTCCTAACCTTCCTGGACCGAGTGCCTCTGCTCCTACTCTTCCTAACCTTTCTGGACCGAGTGTCCCTGCTCCCACTCTTTTTAACGTTCCCATCATCTCAGTTGAGCAAATCATGGCTGCTCAATCTGACATTGAGGCCAACCACTTCACACTGAGCTCTTGCATGGAAACAGTGACTGCGGTTACCAAATTATGTCACCGGTTGCAGAATAGGACCAGTGAAGTACAACAGTTAAATTCCCAACATTCTCTGCTCCAGCGCATGTACAAAGATGCGCGGGAAGAGATTTGTGCCCTGAAGGCGGAGAATAAGGAGTTGAAACGAAAGATTACCATCTTGACTCGAATCGCCTTTGACAACCAGCAGAGAGTCAACTCTCTAGGCAGTCCTGCACCCACCCACCCACCACCACACCCGTCACCTACCCTCCACCACCCACCATCCGCTACCCACCTGCCACCACCACTCACCACCCGCCACCACTAATTATTTCTCTTTATTAAAATGTCATCAGAAACTATAAGGATGCACGAGCGGAGATTTGTGCGCTGAAGGCAGAGAAGAAAGAACTGAAACGGAAGGCTACCTCCATGGAGAATAAAGAGGTAAAACGACAGGCCACTTGTCTGGACCAGTTCGGAGCGCCGGCGTATTTTTCCTTTGATGGTCGGCGAAAAGTTAACTCTTTGGTTGAGAACACTGAGGCAGGGCCTTCTCTTGGGGAACACACTGAGGCAAGGCCTTCGAAGGTTGACGACAAAAAGAGGAAGAGCTCGGCGACGGAAGAGCCGAGTAAGTGAAGTCGGCGTGTGGCCGTCACCGGAGAAGAAAGAAAAAAGATCCCTCTCTTTTTTGTTTGTTTTTGTTTTTCTCTCTCTTTTTTTTTTCTTTTTTTCTTTTTTTCTTTTCTCTTTTTTTTTTTTGTATTTCTGGTTTTCTTTTTTTTTTTATGTATTTTCTGTTTTTTTTTCTTCTTATTTTTGGAGTCTTTGTATTTTCTGGGTTTTTTTTTTTTTTTTTTTTGGAGTCTCTGTAATCGGGGATGTCCTCCCCTGACTGTAATAGAAATTTTCAGTTTTGTATATAAATGGCGTGACTGGCACATTACTCTGAGTTTGAAAATGCTTTTGTTTGATTGAATTTGAAAATGATTGAAATTTGAACCCTGAATTGATCCATACTGACCTGAATAAAAATAAAACTGACTCAACGCAAGCAAAAAAAAAAAACGAAGTAAAACAATCCAAAGTAAAAAATATACCTAAAAAGTAAAAAATTTGTGAAAAAAACTTTTTAAAAATTTACTAAATACCAAAAATACAAAAAAAAATACGAGAATTCACTACATTTTTTATATTTTTATGTATTTATTAAAATTTTAAAATATTTTTTCACAAATTTTTTACTTTTTAGATACATCTAAGTAAGATGCATCTAAAAAAGTAAAAAAAAATGTTTAAAATTTTAAAAATATTCACTAAAAATAAAAAAACACAAAAACCAAAAAATTGAGTTTTCAAAAAACAATAAAACTCAAACCGAACACACTGATTAGAGATTGTAAAAATTTTATCAAATTTTTTATTAAATATCTTATATAGGTGTGTGATTCATATAAAACTCACATGATGTGAGTCTCACACCTATGTGAGATATTTGATAAAAATTAATAAATTTTTTAAGATCTTTATCATTTTTCAAAAAAAAAATTAAACATAAAAAAAAATAGATATGATTTACCTATTAAAATATTCAAAGTTACTTTGCCATACATCCAAAAAAAAAAAAAAAATTAAAATATTTAAAATCAGTGCCTTTACTCCGCTGGCACTTCCAAAAACATCTTCCTTCTTCCCAATCAACTTTAGCAAAATTGAGTGAACACCTTTTGGGCCAGCCCCAAAACGTTTAACTAAATAGCTATTTTATCGTGAATGGACAAATATGCTCTTTAACCAATGGACACAACTTTAAGTCTTTAACTGTTGGATTCCAGCTATAACATGAAATCAAAATAATTTAAATCATGAAATCAAAACAATTTAGCAGAAATG
This sequence comes from Camellia japonica, assembly GCA_030407325.1. NCBI lineage: Eukaryota > Viridiplantae > Streptophyta > Magnoliopsida > Ericales > Theaceae > Camellia > Camellia japonica. The sequence continues at coordinate 15,153 of JAPPVO010000674.1, read as the reverse complement.
TATTTTTTTTTTTAAATTTGACTTTCATATATTCATGTTCTTCCCTAATTATTATACACTATACTTTTTTATATTTTTAATCATTCAACATGAAATTATGAATTACATATTTTCTACCAATTATAACACTTTTAAAGCAACATGTAACTGTATTCCAAAACCACCCAATAATTACTCCTCCATCTATCACAACACAATTCACCCTCTTGGTTGAAGTGAATGGGAGGAGACAAAATCATGGTTTATGACAGAGCATTGAAGAAGGACCGCAATGTAATAATGAACCCACCACCACAATCCCCCCCTTCTTTCGGTTCCCTTGGAAGTCACGCCAAAACCCTTGATTTAAAATCATTTTTGTATGTATATACAAAGATAAAAAATGTTTGGAAGGATTAAAAATAGAGTATTAGAATGTGTGATTAAAAAATAGTAATGTATATATATAATTACACTTTAATTAGAAAGTGTAATTAAAAAATATATAAATAATCATATTTTAATTAGAATGTGTGATTAAAAAAATATATATATAATCACACTTATTTAAAAAGTGTGATTAAAAAGTAGTAGTGTATATATAATCACACTTTAATTAGAAGGTGTGATTAAAAAATATATAAATAATCACACTTATTTAAAAAGTGTGATTAAAAAGTAGTAGTGTATATATAATCACACTTTAATTAGAAACTGATTGAAAAATATATAAATAATCATACTTTAATTAGAATGTGTGATTAAAAAATATATATATAATCACACTTATTTAAAAAGTGTGATTAAAAAATAGTAGTGTATATATAATCACACTTTAATTAGAAGGTGTGATTAAAAAATATATATATATATATATATATAATCACACTTAATTGAAAAGTGACATAAAAAATAAATATTATCACACTCAATCAAATTAAGTGTAATTAAAATATCAATCTAATTTTTTTTATCACACTTCTAATAAAAGTGAGATCTTTTTTTTTTTTTGTCAAGTGTGATTTTTAACTATTTTTGTAATAGTGGGTTCAAGTTTATGAGTAGATATTATTTGTCTTCAAGGCAATTGAAAATTTTTTTTTTTTTTAGAGAGGAGTAAAATATCATTCACTACTTGGCTAATGCTTTAATTGAGTTAGTTGCACCGAAAAGCAGCATGTGAATGATTTTTTTTTTTTTTACAAAGGAGAAAAGAAGAGGTGCTGGAATAGGCCAATGGAATATAGATTATGATGATGTGTGTGGGTGGACAAATATATTTGGTTTTTAAAAATAAAAAAAAAAATGATTTTTGAAGAGAGAGAGAGAGAAGTGGGATGTGAATGTGGAATTTCTCATTGGACCATCCCATGTCCTTTACTTTCTATTTGGTTGGACTTAGCTGGCCATTATCTCTCTCTCTCTCTAAAAGAAGAAGATTGAATTCTCGAAGCTCAACAATGGCACTCGAGTCTCCAAACTCTCAATTTCGACTTCACATTCAGATTATATTGCGACCGTTCGATCGTCATTCAATGGCGGATACAAATTGTTTCTGCTACTAGTGGTGTCTTTTGGTATATTCAGAGTCGTCTGTTCGTCTGCGGAACGATCTGGCCGTCGGTTTGGTTGACTCTTATTGCAGATCTGGACAACGATGTCGGTGTTGAGGCATTTCTTCGCTGTTTCTGTCGGCACTGGGGCATTAGAAAAGGTCCAATGGTTTGTGCTCAAGCAGTTGCTTGTTTTATCTTATGTGTTATACATCACTGATGCCAGTTTACTCAATAATCTATTTGGAGCAAACTTTGTATCTCCAACAAGAGCACCTTTAGCTGCTCCTGCTAATCCTGATCTGCCCCTGCCAGCCAATGTACCGTCATTCCATAAGCCACCCTGGAAACACTTTTCACCTCATGGTGCTCCGGCTATGTTACATGGACTCGGGTACGGGTGTCGGGTGCGAGTATGTATCTAGAGGTCGGACTCATTAAATCTTAAATTTAAGGGTACGCGGACTCGGTAAAAAAATCATATTTTTATATTTTTAATCTAATATGTGAGATAAAATGGTACTATATGTAACTTATAGTGTCAAAATGACATTTATAGTAATTAAACAATAATATGCACATATGATAATTGTGTTATATACAATTATATAAGAAGTATCCGTTGAAAAGTATCCGACACATATCCCATACCCTTGTCCGAGTGTCGGGTGTCCGACACGGGTATTTGATCTATTTTGAAGAGTCCGTGTAACATAGTGCTCCAGAGCTTGTTCTAGCACCATCTCAGCCTCCAAATTATGGCCCACTAGTAACTTCTACTCACCCCTCTAAAAGCTCACTCCCGTCAAATCCATCAATGAAGAAGAGTGGCTTAGCGCCTTCTCGTTTGGAAAATATTGCTCCAACACCATCCAGTGCCAATACAATTCCTACCAGTTTAGCTCAGCCGCCACTGTCTCCTCTTGCCTCCAACTGTTGCGGACCAGACATGGGATGCATCATTTGTGAATTAGCCTTAAAATTAATTTTTTGTTCTCATAATCTCGAAAAAAGTTTGTTAGAGGGATAAATTGTATAAAAATTGATGAGTTATTAATGTTTTTAATCTTTTGTATAATTGATTAATTACTAAAACTTTTAATTTATTTTTTTGCAGATTGGATTGGGGTGGCATTTTTGACGTGCACCAATGATATAATTTGCTTGAATGTTCATTTTTGTTTGATAAGGATATACATACTTTGTGGAGTTGTACTAGTTATTGTTGGATGTTTTGTGGAATTGAACAAGTTATAACTTTTGTTTTTTTGGGGGGATATTTCACTATTTTATTGTATTATGATGAAATTATTTGTAATGATGAATGGATATTTTCATTTTGTTAATTCGTAAATGTGTTGATAGCATGTTAGGTTAAGTTGTGATGGAATTGTTATAAATAGAATTTAGATTTTGATAAAATAGGCATATAATGTGGAAAAAAATATTATGGAATTATTGACAAAATTTTTCATCCCTAAAGAAGGTTTTTTTGTCTCTTATTTGGCTTAGGTGGATGATTAATTTTGTCATGAATTCTTTATTTCGTCGCTAAATGAATTTGTCATGACAAAAAATATTGTCACATTTTGTCACTATTACCCTCAATGTGTGACGAATTTTTTTTTGACATTATTTCATCATTTTTAACGATGAATTTGTTTTGTCTCTATTGGTAGCTTCTTTGACAAAAAATTTTCGTCTTCGTTTATATTAAATGTGACAAAATTATTTCGTCTCTATTTCTTATATTTATGACAAAATATTTTTGTCTCTAATTTCTTTCTTTAATGACAAAATATTTTGTCGCTAATTACTTACAAGTATGTTCCAAACAGAGTGTATTGGAGATAAAAAAATTCGTCACAAATTTATCATTTTTAATGATGAATTTATTTTTGTCTTTATTGGTAGCTTCTTTGACAAAAAAATTTCGTCTTCGTTTATATTAAACATGACAAAATTATTTCGTCTCTATTTCCTATATTTATGACAAAATACTTTTGTCTCTAATTTCTTCCTTTAATGACAAAATATTTTGTCGCTAATTATTTACAAGTATGTTCCCAACAGAGTGTATTGGAGACAAAAAAATTCGTCACAAATTTATCATTTTTAATGATGAATTTGTTTTGTCTCTATTGGTAGCTTCTTTGACAAAAAAATTTCGTCTTCGTTTATATTAAACGTGACAAAATTATTTCGTCTCTATTTCTTATATTTATAACAAAATACTTTTGTCTCTAATTTCTTCCTTTAATGACAAAATATTTTGTCGCTAATTACTTACAAGTATGTTCCCAACAGAGTGTTTTGGAGACAAAAAAATTCGTCACAAATTTATCATTTTTAATGATGAATTTGTTTTGTCTCTATTGGTAGCTTCTTTGACAAAAAAATTTCGTCTTCGTTTACATTAAACGTGACAAAATTATTTCGTCTCTATTTCTTATATTTATGATAAAAACTTTTGTCTCTAATTTCTTCCTTTAATGACAAAATATTTTGTCGCTAATTACTTACAAGTATGTTCTCAACAGAGCATATTGGAGACAAAAAAATTCGTCACAAATTTATCATTTTCAATGACGAAATTGTTTTTTCGTCTCTGAGACCCTTTAGCGACGAGGCTTTGGCAACAAAACGGGTGACGAAAAATTTTCATCGTAATTAGTTTGGGTGACGAAATATATACATTTTTGGACAAATTTGTTTCGTCTTTAAATCTCAAATTTGTTGTAGTGATGTATTTTTAAATTGATTTGGAATTATAATTTGAAAACTATAATCAAACAGAAGATTGATTATTAGTGTGGAATCATAGTTTGAGAATCAAACCAAACACAGTGTTTCAATATCTAACTATTACTCTATCTATGTCAATATTTGCACAAATAATTTAAGTGTTTGTATCTGCTTCGCCAAAAAAAGAATATGAATTATTAACAAGTGAAGGAATAAATAAAAAATCCTAACCAAAATAAAAACAATAAAAGTGCAGTAAAGAGATAAAGAAAATAATATTTAGAGAATGAGTAAGAAAATGATGGTTCAAGTCACAACTTTTATGGCTGGTCAAATGAGTAAGAAAAAGAAAATCAAAAACAAAAAGAAAGAGCCATTCTTGGCTTGACCGACAAAAACTCGCATGAGTGACTGAAAACACAATGAAGAGGTTATAATATATGTATAGAGGGAGAGAAAAAATTAAGAGTAAATCTTGTGATTTATTCAAAATAAATAGTTAGATACATATGTTTTTGATTAGATATAGATCGATAAATCATATCCTTATCTAAATTTAATTATTTCACATTTTTAATTTTTTGATTTAGATACAAATGTTTTATTATTAGATATGGATTAACAAACCATATCCTTTTCTAAATGTCATTATTTTCATTTTTTTTAATTTTTTGTTTGAATTTTTTATTATATTAAAAATTAGAAATTATGGAAATGAAGAAAGGGAGACTTGAGGAACACGTAGGAGAGAGAAAGCCAATTTTACCTCACATACTAGTGTGCTACCCGTGCGTTTATAATTATACATATATGTGTTTGAATTTTATAAAGAAAAGAAGATAACATTCTACATACTATGAAATAATGTGGATTCTTTTTTGTGTAATTATCAAGTTGGTTGTCAAGGCACATACAACAACTTTATTGAAATAATGAAACATAATAAAACATTGTAAGTAGATGAAAATGCAGTAATAAGTGGATTCAATCCTTTAGAAAAGAATAAAATTGAGAATGTTTGTCACCTTTGAAAAAACTATCAAAAAAACTATTAAATGTCATGTAATCAAGCTTAATAATACATGAGTTGGTTAGAGCAGAGGATAAATAACCTCAAAAATAAATATAATTTATTGAGATCATCAAATCCAACATCAATGAAAATCTATCACAACCCCAAAGCAAGTGGTCGAATGGTAAAGTCTGGAGGATAAAATCCACAGGTCTCGAGTTCGAGTCACCCCTTGGGGCCACTGGAGGTTTGCCCGGTCGTTAACTTCAGGACCCTCAGGATTAGTCCTGGCTTCCCTTAAAATCAGCGAGTTGGGGATACCTGAGTTATCAAAAAAACAAAAAATGAAAATCTATCACAAAAATGTCCAAATTGAATACGCATGCCTATATTTCTAATTAAAAACAATAATAATAAAATAAGACTTCAAATCTAATTGCTCAAAAGTTAAAAGACAGTTATTCTCAAAATTTCAAACTCTTTTTTTTTTTTAATTATAAACAAGAAATTGAAATTTTCATAATGAAAATAATTTTATCACAATAATTCATATCGTAACCTTAAACTCCTAGAAACATAGAGACAAGCTCGTGATAAATCAAAATAGATGTAATAATGAAGAATTACCTAATTAAAGACAATCAGAATAGACCCAGATGAGTGAACGGAGGAAGGATGCATACAAAGGTAGGGAAAATTATTGGGTACTTCTCGAGCACCACATGTTCATGCACCTCCATTAAACATAGTATATTATGTCCTTTTCTGTTCTCTAATCACCTAATACAAAATTATAGATCTCATCTTCTTCACCAATCACAACACTCCTGGAGCACTACGTGATGATACTTCAAAAACACCCAATAACTTTCTCAAATAGAGATACCTCATAATAGAAAGTGAAAAGACAACTTTTATATTCCATTAAAACAAATGACATACTCAAAATAAATTTTTAATGCCTCCCCTTCCTAAAGCGCATATTTATAGAGAGATAGAGGTCCTTTGATTACTGAAAATTGTGAAATACTTATGATACACATTAATTGTTAATTATGAAGTTTTGGAATGGTTTGGCTTCAAAGAGATAATTGACACATGGCACATTTTTACACATACACTTGGCACAATTTTAGAACACTTCCAGTGAAAAGCACAGCACAATTTCAAAACACTTCCAATGAAAAGCACAACTTTCATTATATATTGGTCCGTTTGGGAATAATAAGGTAACAACTCCTAATAGGTGCTTCAATATGAAAAAGTTTCTATTGATGTGTACACCATTTGTTTCAATTCTGTTTAGCGTTCGTTTTGTTAATTTAATTGGGTTAAAAAAATAAAAAAAGATAAAAATAAATTAAATAAGTTAATAAGACAAATATCATATTTAAATCTTAATCATTTCATTTTTTCTTAGACAAAAGTCAGAAAAGTCAAATCAAACGAATTTTTTAGTCCCAAACTAAAAAAGTCCCAACTCAGAAAAGCCAACTTAAAAAACCAATGCCAAACGGCGACTTAGTCTATTTTTAGGCCTTGTTTGAGTAGTAGTTAAGGCCCCGTTTGTTTTGGGAGAAAGAATGGAGGGGATTGATAGTGAGGGGATTGTTAGTGAGGAGATTGATAGTGAGGGGATTAGTAGTGAGGGGATTGATAGTGAGGGGATTAGTAGTGAGGAATTGTTAAATTATTTTTATATAAAATAATAAAGCAAATAAAAAAATATAAAAAATTAAAAATTATATTAAAATTTTTTTTTCCAATATATAAAAAATAAAAAAATAAAAAAATTTCTAATCCCCTCACTATTTTTCTAATACCATCTCTACCTCCTCCTTACCAATCCCCCCTCTAAGGGTATTAGCAATACCAAGGGACTAATAGTCCCAAGGCTTTCTCTGCAAACAAATACTAATCCCAATACCCTCCCTATAGCCCAAAACAAACGGGGCCTAAAATAGTTAAAAAGTCATTACAAATTGTCACATAACTCTCTTTATTTTTTTAGATATTCTTAAAATGTTAAAAAATTAATTGAAATAGTCAATTCCCGAATCAAAGTTAGAATTCTAGACATAAAAAAAAATAAAAAAATAAAAAAAAACTAATTTAATTTTTTTCAACCACTTTAGTGAAAACCTTTATTTATTATAAACTAATTAATTTTTTTTAATTTATTATGAAAAAATATAACAAATAAGAAAAATTATAATTCAGTTTAATTTTTTTAATAAATTTTAATAATTTTAATAATTAAAATGATAAATTTTTCATGACTTTACAATTTTCTTTTCCTAATAATATTTCCATTTATCACTGTGACTATTTTTATTTTTTCAATCACTTTAGTGAAAATCTTTATTTGTTATAAACTATTTTTTTGATTTATTATGAAAAAATATGACAAATAAGAAAAAATTATAATTCAGTGTAAATTTTTAAAATAAATTTTAAATTAATAATAAAATTTAATAATTTTAATAATTAAAATGATAAATTTTTCATGACTTTGCAATTTTGTTTTCCTAATAATTTTCACATTTATCACTGTGACTATTTTAATTCTTTCAATCACTTTAGTGAATATCTTTATTTATTATAAACTAATTAATTTTTTTAAATTTATTATGAAAAATATAACAAATAAGAAAAATTATAATTAAATGTAAAAATAAATTTTAAATTAATAATAAAATTTATTAATTTTACTAATTAAAATGGTAAATTTTTTCAAGACTTTGCAATTTTATTTTCCTAATAATTTTCCCATTTATCACTGTGACTATTTTAATTTTTTCAACCACTTTAGTGAAAATCTTTATTTATTATAAACTAATTAGATTTTTTTAATTTATTAAGAAAAAATATAACAAATAAAAAAATTATAATTCAGTATAAATTTTTTAAATAAATTTCAAATTAATAATAAAACTTATTAATTTTAATAATTAAAATGATAAATCTGTTCATGACTTTACAATTTTTTTTCCTAATAATTTTCTCATTTATTACTGACTATTTTGTGAAAAATTTATCTAGTTGCCAGCAAATATGATGATGATGAGTGATGAAGTTTAACCGTCAAATATGTCTAAGAAACTCGTCTGATCATTTCCCAACACCACACCACAGTTGCGAAATTAAAACCCAACAACCCCCCCGCTTCCTCTGCGCGCACTTGCGTACCTTCTGTGAGGGTTTGGAAAATTATTATTTTAATAAATTATTTTAATTTTTGATTATTTTAATAAGTTAAAATTAGTCTATCATCCGTGCTATGTACGGAATAATTATAAATATTTATATTTGTTTTATATTTTTTTAATATATAAATGATGTTTTTTAAGATTTTTTATAAAAATAATTTAACAATCTTATCACTAATTTTAGTGTATGAAAGAAATTAAAAATGGTACTGCAGTAACTATGCACGGGTTGTATCTATAATTATTTGTATGGGGGGATTTCAAATGCAGATTAGGAGATTTTGACCAAATCAATAAATGCAGACATGTGGAAAGACATGTGAATTGAAAAAAGTTAATAAATGCTGATCAAAAGATTTTGATTAAATCAATAAATGTTGAGGTTTTTTTTTTAAATAAAAAATTTTAAAAATTAAGATTGAGAGATTGAAACTCTCACAAGGCTTGGGGGTTAAAAACCCTATTTTTCTTAATATATATATATAGATTTTTATATTTGAAAAGATAATTGAATTTTTTTATAAATAATTGTGATATTTGTGAAAAAAAAATAAAATAATTATAAATTTGATATGACATTTTATTTTGTTAGTTATTTTAACTTATTTTATCTTTTTTAAATTTTAATCTAAATTAAGCTAAAATCCTACTTCCCAAATAGCCCTTCTATTTTGTAGCTCGGCTAAAAGGAATTCGAATGACTCGAATTTATGGAATGGGGCTGTGACAGCCAAACGGTGCCGTTTTATTTGTTAAAAAAATAAAAGAAAAAAATGAACTCACGCCTTAAGGGGTGGTTTGAGATGATCTAAATAAGTGCATTTTTTGACTTTTTATGAAATACGGGTTGAGTATGGGTTGGGTTTGAAGTGATGTGATTTAAATAAGATAATGTAACTTAAATAGAATAGTGACTTTTTGATTTTTTGACTTTTTGACTTTTTTAGATCATGTCAAACAAAGCCTAAGTCGCCGTTTTGCTATAGTGTATGTGTGGAACAACACTTTTATGTTTGGGTTGACTCTAGGAAAATAAGAAGCTATAAAAAAAAATTTAAACAATAGGTATGATTAGTTGAAAAAAATATGTAAAAAATAGTACAAAAATTGAATTTTATAATGTTTTTATTTGTCTCAAAATTATTTTTTTGTAAAAATAAATTTTAAGATAAATTGCACCGATAGTTCTATTTTATAAAAAAAAAAATGCAAATATGAGCGACATGTATCACGTAAGAACAAATTTATAAACTTTATCAATTTACTGAGTTAGTATCAACCAACTTAGTAATTATTCTTTATCAAAAAACCTAACGCCATTGTCAATTAAACTAAATTGACACAAAAATCAAAAAAATTAAGAGTCAAAATTGAACTAATTAAAAGTGTAAAAATCAATATGATACAAGAGACAAAATTTAGAAATTACCGATATAATTTACTTTAAATTTTAAAAGAAAAGTAATGTTGAAATATAAGCACTTGAAACAAATTATACTTCAACTATACAACTTGTAATAACCATATAATATAAAAAATACATGTAGTTACCATATATATATATAATTGTAACAACTGAATTAAATCAAAAATAAAGTTGAATTTAAACTATGAACCAAGCAACCAATTCAATGTTGAATATCATTCTAAATCCAATTTCTTCACATACCAAATCATCCAAAATTCAAATTACTTTCAAAAACATGCTCATAGACTTGTGTTTCAATTTTTTATTTTTTGTTTGTTTATAATTGCGCCTTATTTTCGTAAAGCCAACCTATGAAAGTGTTGTTCTACACTAAAGCAAGACAACAGGCGCACTTGTGTTTCAATTTTTTTTTAGGAAAAGTTCGGGATCAAGAATTTTTTTTCATGAAAATAATCATGAAAAATTTATGATCCTTGGATTACTTTGATTAGTATGTGGTGCTTTATTCTAAGTGCAATCCAAGGGTCACAAAACTTTCATGATTATTTTTATGAAAGATTTTTCATGATACCTAGCATTGCTTTTTTTTTTTTTCCGTTTGACTGTCACAGCGCTGTGACTGCACCTACCCCAACTCCCGAATTTATTGTTAGGTTGTCTTACCTTTTTGACTCATGCCCATTACCTTTTCTCTCTCCTTTCTATCTCTCTCTTTCTCATACCTCAAAAGCATTTATCTTTTGACAAAGCAAAAGAAAATACAAAAGAAGTGCTCCATTAGTTTCAACAATGAAACATTCATATTTTGGCAAAGTAAAGGAACATACAAAAGAAGTGCTCTTTTGTTTAGAAAAATGATTTAAAGACAAATAAGTTTCAACAATGAAGCATTGACAAGACAGCTAACAACAACAACAAAGCGTCAACAACAATGAAGAATTAACCCCAAAAAAAAAAAGGAAAAGGAAAGTAAAAACAGAACAACCCAGTACAAGAATAAAAAAAACAGAACAACGCAATCAAAAATCCTCCAAGAAGATTGTGAGATTCTAAGCAACCAAACGAATAAAAGAATCAAGAAATTTGGAAATGGGTACCAAGTGCTTTTTGTGTTGATCTCTCTCTTTTATTTTTCTGAAAAAAAGCTTTGTCTTCTCTCTCTATTGTCTCTCTCTACTCCGTTTCTTCACAGCAGACCACTATCAACGACCACTGAGTTCCCCAATTTGTAATCAAAACTATCTTATAAAAATCAACAATCCTAAATTCATAAAAAAAAACAAAAAAAGAAAAGTCCATCTTCAGTCTCAAATCAAAATATTTTCAACTGATTCAAGCAAAATCTATCTTCTTGGTTTGTATTTACTCTCGTCGGCAATCAGTGGTTTGAGAGAGAGACTGTTTCTTCTTATCGGTGAGCGAGGGAGATCGTCAGCAGTGAGTAAGTGAGAGATCATTGGCAGCGTTAAATGGTTGTGTGAGATGTTCTAAATAAGTGCACTTTTTGACTTTTTATGAAATATGGATTGGGTTTGAAGTGATGTGGTAGAGAAGTGATATGACTTAAATAGGATAGTGACTTTTTGGCTTTTGACTTTTTTAGGGGATACCAAACCTAGCCTAAGTTAGAATCGCTGTCGGTTGGCGATGCTGAGTGAGAGATTGTCAGCGATCGACTGTTTGAGAGAGAGAGAAAGAGAGAGAGAGAGAGAGAGAGAGAGAGGTGTTTCAAAAATAAAGAAAAGAGATGAGTATGGTTTCACGCAAATCTAGGTAATTGGGCAAAAGCATTCGAATTATTTGAGGGCTTCCAATTCCAACTACATAGCGAGATTGTGTGGTATTTTGGAAAGTTGGTAAAAATTAAGTTTTTGATTTTTTTAATCTATTTTATCTTTTTATAAATAAAAAATGTGAGAAGTGATATAAACTAAAATGGATAAAAAACTAAAAACTAACTTTTTTATTGCTTCTCAAAAGACCTCTATTTGTGAAAAATCTATTTAGGTACTAGCAAATATGTTGATAATGATGATGATGAACCGTCAAACGGTTCCACTACGTAGCTCGAAACTTTCGAGCTCGAAATTGGCCTGAATTCAAAACGATGTTATTTGAAAACCTTTTTTTTTTCATAATTGGAAGAAGAAAAAAAAAAAAAAAAAGAGAAGAGGAGAGGATCAGAGAGAGAGAGAGAGAATTATCCATCATTATCAACCAAAAATCAAACCCACTCAATCAGACATCATCATCAACAACCAAAACCAATCAAACTGTTCAAATCATCATCAACAATAACCACAACAACACACAACATCATCATCATCATCAAACAAAGATTTTCAAAATCAAAATCAAAAAAAAAACCAAACACAGATCTACACCGTCGCCCATCGTCGCATCGGCGCCCATCACCATCTCACACCGTCGCCCATCACCGCCGCACCGTTGCCTATTGCCATCATCATCATCATCGTTCGTCCTCCGTCGTCGTTCGTCCACCGTCTTGTTGTCGTTCGGATGAGGTGAGAGAGGCGAGAGTGAGAGAGAGGTGAGAGTGCTGAGAGAGGAGAGAGAAACTTATATTTTCGAGCCAGTCGAGCCCAATATATTCGAGCTACGGATCATTTTCCACCGTCAAATATGTCTAGGAAACTCGTCTAATCCGTCAAATATGTCTAGAAAACTCGTCTAATCATTTCCCACCCCCTCGAAACCATGTGGAGTCTGCAGCAGCACACCACACCACAGTTGCCAAATTAAAACCCAACAACAAATCTTCACCTCTCTTTCTCCTTCCCTTTCTCTCGCTCTCTGTGCACTTGCGTACACTCTGTTTTTCCCTACTCTTGTTTGTAAGCTTTTTGTGTTATTTTTTTGAGCTTTTTGTACTGTTGCGCATATACTGAGAGAGAGAGAGAGAGAGAGAGAGAGATGGGAGTACCGTCGTTTTATCGATGGTTAGTGAACAAGTACCCAAAGATTGTAGTGAACGCCATGGAAGAAAAAGAAGAAAAAATAGAAACAAACTTAGTAAACCCAAATGGGATAGAGTATGATAACCTCTATCTTGACATGAATGGTATCATACACCCTTGTTTCCATCCTGATGACCATGTACGTATATATCAATCAACCCTTCTTTTCCTTCTTGTCTATCTATCTATCTATATGTATGTATATATATATATATCTTGTTCACCTGTTGCACTCTATGTATAGTATACATATATATATATAAATGATACATGTATACTATACATAGAGTGCAACAGGTGAACAAGATATATATATATATACATACATATAAATGATACATGTATACATGCATGTCGATCATCCTTTTTGTTTTTGTTTGTTTGTTACTAAGCTCTCTTATTTTCTTAAGCGTAAATTACAAATACACTCCAAATGTTTGCTTAAAATATGAATTATCCATTTTAATTTAAAAAATTAGAAATACTTTTCTGTTATAATTTTTTATTTAACATAATTAATTAAAAAAGTGAAATTTCTAACTGTTCACCTATACAATAATAAAATAATTGAATTATTAATTAAAATAAAATTTTAACATTATTAAAAATGTTAATTAACTTAATGATTTATTAATAAAAGGACCTATTTGTTATGAAATTAGAAACCTTAGGGGCATAATATAAATTTAGAACTAGAGGATAATTTGTAATTTAAGTAAACTCAGGGGTGGTTTGTAATTTACCTATTTTTAATTCACATAACATTTAGTTTCAATTTCCTCAGTAATTTGTTAATTGTATGGATGAACAAAAATGATAGTATCATTTTTTTATATACTAAAATACGCATTTTATCATTATTATTCTTGTCCTTACACATTATTTGTATTAATTTGGTTGCTTTAGTCTTATTAAAAGAAGAAAAACTAGTGTGATTATGTCAAATTTTCATGCTTATTTTATTTTTTGCAAATTCAGGTGGTAAATGAATTTAACCCTTACTATTTTACTTCTAATTTTCATATATCATGCTTGATATTAGTCCCAGAAAAACCTTGGAATTGCATATTAATTAATGTATAATCATAATCAGTATTTGCAGCTACTTTATACACAGTAGTCTTTTAATTTGTTTCTATTCTTCAATTTCTCTTCCTGTTATTTTCAGCCTTCACCACCAAAACTTTCCAAGAAGTATTCAACAACATATATGAATACATTGATAGGCTTTTTTCCGATTGTACGGCCTCGCAAGCTTTTGTACATGGCCATTGGTAAGCTATTCTTCTACTTTGTCAATAACATTAGTTAGTGTTTAAAATTTAATCTTTATCTTATTATCTTTCATAACCCTTTGTAATAATATTTTGTCTCGTGCTCATCTTTTGTAACTTTATATATGTTAACTTATAGTTGATACGTAAAAATATTGACCAATAAAAAGTTACACAAGGTTTTATGGACAAATCTTGTCTTTCACTAACTCAACAATATTGTGGTCTCTATCGTAAATCAAGATTGCTTATTTGATGGCAATACTACCATGTGATCACCGTTACATCCAATATTTACTAAAGTGAATACACTCAGTTTTGGTGCGTGTGAGGTGTAATTATTAAATATTTTGGAATTCCACATGGTCATGGGCTTCAGAGCATGCAATCATTTTTGAAAAAAAAAATAGAACAACTAGAACACATGGCCATTAATAATTGAATGGATGGACATATATGTTTGGGGATTTTAATGTCGAGAGCCTTTCATTCAAATTTGGTCTTTGAGCTTTTTGACATGGTATCAGATGAGACAATAGAATTTTTTTGTTCAATTCTCATTGCCGCATCATCATTAGTATACTATTGGCATGCTATTGGCCCATTTAGTAGGAGAGTCTAATCACTGTGAGGGGTGTGTTGAGATTAAAGATACACTAAATTGAAAAGAGCTGCATCTTATCAAGGATCAAACAGTTTAAAAGTGTTTCCTAAAATTAGTGTTTCCAGAAGAAGAAATTTTTTTTTTTTTGGCCTCAGGATTTTTTTTTTTTTTTTTTTTTCCAGGAACACAAAGCAAAAGATGAAAATGACATGAATGCTCTTGTTTTAAGCTTATTTCTTTTTAGCAGCCAAATAGTTCTTGATCAGATGATCTATGGATCAAGATATGTTTTCTTCAGAAAGGCCATTCGCAGTGATCAACTACAAATGTTCAATAAAATGCTAAAATTCTTTTATTTCTGAAGACAATA
>JAPPVO010000673.1:0-16735 GCA_030407325.1 Camellia japonica | reverse complement strand
TAGTCCCTGATTTGAAGAAAGCCTAACTCCTTCATCTGGACTCCTTTTCAGGTCATTCTTGAGCCTAACCTATAGCCCCGAAAGTCTTCTTTCCAATTATGCAAGCCTCACATCAAAATTCCATGTGTGCTGAGAGATATCCCTCTTTTAGTGAAGGCTGCTCAGTTTCGGTCCAACCGAAATGATGCCCAACTTCAGCCAATCATATCTCCCCCATCCGAACTCAACTTTAGGAGATTCTTAAGTGAAAAATGAAGCCCCGGAAGTAAGATTTCCAACGGTGGTGGCCTCATAGCTGGAATCCATGTATTCAAAAGGATAGGCTTGATTTAGCGAGGGCTGCTGGACTCTTTCTTAGCGATTCACGCCCATATTCTTCTCCAACTTGGTTTCTTCCCTCTTCTCCTCTTTTCTTCAACTCCAAACCTCCAAACAAGGTGTTTTGAAAGATTTTTCAAAGATTTCATCTCTCTTTCATTCATTTCCACTTTGTTCTTGCTCGGTTTACCGAAAAGCGCAACATTTAACAAAATACGAGCATCGGAACATCGTAGGAACTTTATTTCAAAAATATTTTGAAAGAGAGGGTTTTAAGGTCTAAAAACCATCCAAAATAGCTTTGGTCCAAAAATGGGATGTGAGGTTAGGATTTGACTCTCCTCTTGCTGAAGAAATCGAACCTTTGCACTGCACAACTTTCATCACCAAGTAAACCATCAGTAGCGCCAAAGTCTTAAGGGCGGTCAAAAATGGGGTGTCTACACATGCCTTTGTTTCTTAGTAGGACACTTACACTAATTTCCACTTCTAGACCAGCTATGTTCTGTCTTAGAAGGACACTGCTAAATTTTCACTAGTGGTCGACAGGGGGCCGGTCGACCACTGATGATGGTCGGTCGGCCACTGATAACTGGACTTCCTTGCTGCAACAGAGAGCAAACAGAGCAGGACAGTGTATTTCTCAAGGGTTTGTCTGCACAATTCATCCCCCTTTTCATGGCCAATCAAAGGGAGACAAACCTTAGTCCACAAACCATCAACTCAAGCAATTTCATTGCATAATGGCCCACGAACCAAAGTGTGCAATTTCATTAAATGCACAAACAAGACCCACAACCTTCACCCTACCATACATGACCAAGGGTAATGGAGACCTAGGAAACTTGGCACATTTCATCACTTTGAGTATGAAATACCCCAATTTTCCTTATGTTCAATTAACATCCAATTGAACACACCAAAACACAATCAAATTCTTATCTTTGCACAATTTTAGTTTCAACGTTTAGTTACTCATTTTAATTACCCCTCCATTCTTTAACCAATTAAGTCCATTAGTAAGAAGTCCTCTAAAAGAGAAGGAAGTGTCAAACAAGGGGTAGTTTAAGGCAAGAGAGAGGTGTCATGCCGTTGATAATGAACCCACAAAAGAGGACTAAACCATTAAACATGGACCTCAATCTCAAGCTTAAACAATCCTAAGGTTGAAACAACCCTCAATGCAAACAAAAAGTCAAGAAATGATGGAAGTTGCAGTGATTATGCTTGTTGAAATTAAGTCAGAAAAGCACTAAAACAATGCAATTAACTCAAACAAGTGGTGTCTAAAGGCCTAAAACACCAAGATTGTGAGGACACTTACACTAGAAGCACGTAAAACAAGACTCAAATACAACTATCAGCCAAAAATAGAGGCAAAATAGTCTAAAATACAATCTAAAACATGCTGGAATTAAGCTATAAAAGGCTAGAAAAAGATGCTAACACATAAAGCTATCTAGGCTAGCAAACAAGGCACAAGGAGGGGAGGCTAACCCCTCCAAATTTGGAACTTCAAAACCAATTTTTAGCCTCTGAAAACCTCTGAAAATCAGTGGTAGAAAGCACAAAAAAAAGTTGAGAAAAAGAATGGGAAACACAAGGGCAAAAGCTTAGAGAATAAGGTTCAAGGAAAGGTGGTTAACCCCTCCACCTTTGGTACCTTTAAACCACAAGCTTCAGCTCATAAAACAGTCCAAAAATGATCTAAAAATAGTAAGAAAAGATAGATAAGAAGTAGTGCAAAGATGCTCAAAATTATATCTCTTTAAGCAAGGTTACTATTTTGTTCACAAACCAACAAGCTCTCACTCTCAAGGGCTGAAATTTGGACTCAATGATCTCAACAAAGAGAGCTCCAATATTGGTTTAGGAAGTGTAGAGAGAGGGTGTATAGGTTGCAAGATAGAGATAGAGAGAGAATTTCAAGTTTTGAAACTTTTGGTATTTTTTGTCAACCTTAAACCATGAAGGAAGGTCCTCCATATATAGGAAAACAGCCTCTCAAGTCAAAAATATCAAGCTTGGAACAGCTGGCCAAAAATATCTTGGTTTTTCACCAGTGACCGACCAGCCAGAAGTGTGCATTGTCGGCCATCAATGGTGGTCGGCTGGCCACCAAAAATCTGCTTCCAGGCCCGACTTCAAATGGGCATATCTTCTTTATCCGGACTCCTTTTCAGGTCATTCTTAAGTCTAAATTGAAGCCTCGGAAGTCTACTTTCCAATGGTAGTAGCCTCACATCTAAATTCTAAGTATGAAAAGAGATATGTCTATTTTAGTGAAGGTTTCTCATTTCTAGCTCAATTGAATTGATGCCTAACTTCAAACAACCATATCTCCCTCATCCGGACTTGGCTTCAGGAGATTCTTGAGTCTAAATCCTCTAAATAAGATGTTTAAAAGATTTTTCAAAGAGTTCACCTCTCTTTCATTTATTTCCACTTTGTCCTTGCTCGGTTTACCAAAAAGTGCAATTTTTAACGAAATACGAGCTTCGGAACATCGTAGAAACATTTTCAAAAATATTTTGAAAGAGAGGGTTTTAAGGTCTAAAATAGTTTCGGTCCAAAATAGTTTTAGTCAAAAGTGGGGTATAAGGTTGGGATTTAGAAGCTCTTCTTGCTGAAGAAATTGAACGTTTGTACAGCATAACTCTCATCATTGAGTGATCAAACTGAGGCGCCCAAGTCTTAAGGACAGTAAAAAATAGGGATGTCTACACGAGGTTCGGTTTATTTACATGTCATGTGAATCAACTCAAAGCATGCTATAACACGCATGTATTCAAGTAAATAGAAAATGACAATAATGTTAGAGTGTTGAACTGAACCCAATGCATGCAAAAATGAATATTATGCATGGCAATGATATGAAACCAAAAAATATGATACTACATGTAGCCATCGTAAGCAAGTAAATAAAAGAGAGAAAGAATGGGGGGTTGAAAGACATACAAAATATTACGAGTGTGCCCTCATACAAGAGGGTCCGAATGAATGCCCTAATTAACTAATTATTACAACACCAGAATGAATTAACTAAACTAACTAATTATTGCAAATTCGAATGGAGCCGACTAATTAATTATAACATATTAATATTAAATCACTAATTTAATCGAACGGGAGGCGAGGAGCCACATGCGTGCAATCGAGAACGTACTCCCATAAACCTTTCTATTTACTCCCAGAATCTATTCTGTTTGCAGTCAGAAAATTATTCTGGTTTGGCCTCAGATTATGCTCTGTTCTGCCACAAAAATGCCACTGTCTAATCCAAAAAAACAAAGGTGGTCGGCCGGCCGGCCTTAGAAAGTGGTCGGCCGGACATAATGGTGGCTGGCCGGCCGACCACTGTTTTTGAGGATTACTTTGCTGCAACAGAGCTGAAATTGAGCAAAAAAAACTGAGTGTTTCTAGGAGATGTTTATCCTCTCTGCCTTTCTCTATCATGAAGATGATCAAGGGAGGAGTATAATCGATTCACAAATCATCAATTGTCGCAAGTTTGTTGCGTGATGATCTTAGAACTGATAGGACAAAAGCTTAATAAAAGTAAATAAAAGACCAACAACACTTCCTCCCTACCATGGAGTTGCCTCAAGGAAAGGAGTGGACATTACTTCTTGAATCATTGAACATCACTAAAGAGTATGTAATGAGTCAAGAAGTAATAGGTTCAACATAACGTCCGATTGAACCCACCTCAATTTTATTACCCCTTTTTACCTCTTTTACTCCAATTTTATTAGCCTCTTTTACATTACCTTTCTGATTCTTATCTTTTCTTCCTTTTTGTCCAAAAGTGATAATTACGTTCACCAAGTCCAAAAAGTGATAAAGAGTATCAAGCATTGACTTAACCCAAGAAATGAGCTTTTCAAGCCCTTTTCTACGGAGGAAATTATAAAGGAGGAATCAAACTCATTTACAAGCAATAATGAATTCAGAGTCAAACCCAAAAAGGGCAATAATGACCCTAAATCCAAACTCGATAACAAGCTATAATGAAACCTTCCTTTATGATTTCCAAGGGTCTAAAGCAGAAAGTTAGGCCTTTAAAAGTCAATGCACTGGTGATAAAGAGAAGTGTCAAACAAGAGATTGTGCTTAGCATGAAAGAGATGTGATGCCTTGGTAATGAACCTCCGAAGAGATTAAACCATTAAGTATGGAAAGTCTCTTTCTTATGCTTGAACAACAATCTTTTGTTAAACACAACTCTTTAATCAAAATAAACAAAGAATGGAGGGAGGTTACACCGATGATTATGCAAAGATGATTACAATAGTATAAACATGTATGAAAGCTATAAAAAAAGTGCAAGAAAAGGCTATCAACTCAAATGGATTGAAAGCTAATTTCGTAAGGACTTACGAAAACAGATCTACAATATTCAAAGCATTATTTAACACACAAAATAGCACTAAAACAACACGAAAACAGTGCTGAAAATCAGGTTTTTGAGGTGGAGAAACTAAGGAAAAATAGGCTAAAGCCAAGAGATTTCAAACAACAAACAAGCCTAAGGGAGGGTGGCTAACCCCTTCTTTTTCTTTTTCTTTTTCTTTTTTGTGACTTAAAATCACATTTTTAAGCTAAAATAAACTCTGAAAAATAGTATGAAAAAGCAAGGAAAAGAGATGGGAAAGATGGAATAAAAGCTCAAAGTATAACTCTTTCAAAGAGAGGATGCTCTTTAGTTCACAAACCACAAGATGAACTCTCTCTCAAGAGCTGAAGTTTTGTGTTCAAGAATCTTAGCAAGAGGCCTTAAGTTTTGGCTTAGGAAGTGTATGTATAGTGTGTGTATATTGCAAGAGAGAGAGGTGGTGCGTTGGGTAAGTTTTGGCACTTGGAGAATTTTTCTAACACTAAACCATGAGAGGTGGTCATGTATTTATAGAAAAACACTATGTCACGTTGGAAATATCTGTAATGAGCCAACTGGTGCAAGGCATGTACATGGGGATAACTGGCAGCCAAAAATATCTATTTATTGCTGAACATGGTCGGCCAGCCATGAAGGCGGACGGCCGGACAACCAAAAATGGCCTGCCGGCCACTTTTTGGCCAGCAGGTCTCTGAATGGTCAAACTAGAAAAAAAATTAGGTTTTTTGTTCAAAAAGAGGGTGCAAGGTTTAGGTTTTGAAGCTTGAAACCGAAGCCTTTTGCTGAAGAAATTGAACGATTTATACAGCGTAACAATTCATCATCGAGTGTTCAAAGTGAGGCGCCCAAGTCTTAAGGGCGGTCAAAATGAGGTGTCTATAGTATATCTATGTATACTAGCTTATGGAAGTTTTGGTTCAAGACTTAAGCTTTTCTCTCTTTTCTCTCTTTTCTCTTTAACTCTTTTCAATTCTCCCTCAATTCAATTCTCTTCTTACATTTTGATCCTCCCTATCTCTATAAGCAATCAGAGAGGATTGCTAAGTCAAGAAGAAGGAACACAAGGTGGGAAACAAGGGTAATAGGGTGATATGGATGGTTTGAAATGGATGCCACCTTTTGGGAAGATGACAATCTTCTTTTTGACAATTGAGACCAAAGAATGATCATGGAGGGGTTCCAGATGCACCTCGTGCATGAATGAATCAAGAAAATATATGAAATGGCATGACCCATATGCTTTCATCAAGAATTCTGCCGAAACTGCCTTGCTTCTGGGAAAATTAGCTAGACAACCAATTTATTGGCTAACCGGCCAAAACCTTGGCTTGCCCAGCCACAAGATGATCTAATCGGCCAAAACATTGGCTAGCTAGCCAATAATTTGGCCGGCTAGCCAAAACAATGTCTAGGGCCAACTGCTTTGCATGAAATAGGATTTTTCACTAGAATTCTCGTCATTTCCTCTTATTTTCACATTGTTCTTTGCTCAATTTCCTAAGAAAATGTTTCATTTTGAAGTTTAAAAGCGAGCCTCGAAACACTACGAAAATATTCGGAACATAGAGCAGAAAGAAAGTTTTGAAAGAGAGTTTTGAACGTGATTTGAACACTTTGACCAAATGAAGCTTATGGTTTGGAAATGAAGCACAAATTCCATCTTTTTTATGGAGAATTTTTTGAGAAACACATTCTTATTTTCATTATTGGGTAATCAAAAGCAAGCGCCCAAGTCTTAGGGCCAGTCAAAATGGGGTGTCTACCGTTGCCCCTCTTTAACAGAACATGAAGTTATTTTCTTAACGTAAGTGAATGTTAAAGCCCGAAGACAACCCATTTGACAAGGTCGTAAGACTTGAGCAAACAACACAATGCAATGCAAGCTGGGTGAACCCGAAGGTTGCCTACATATCCCTTTGCAAGGAATCAAACCAGTGTAGTTCAGGGACAAAATGCAAATGACAAAATGCAATTGAAATAAAATTTGAAAGATGAACTTACACGCTTCACGAGGCCATTTTTATTTTGAAAAATTCATGATCTACAATGCAATGCAGCATGTAATATGAAGCATAACAAGAAATACAATCCAAACACATTCACATAAGAGAACGGAATGTAACTAACGACTAGTTTTAACCTACAACCCAAAACAGGGGAGATATTAATCGATGAATAGTCTCAACTAACAACCCAAGAAAAGAGAGGTATTAACCGAAGGTGGTTTGGACTACCAGCCCAAGAAAGGGATACTTTTGTCATCCCGAAGCCAGTACAAACTAGTGGTTTTAACCTACAACCCAAAAAGGTGACCAGCAGCAATTGATGAAAAATATTGTAATCAAATGTTGATGTGAATGAATTGTAGCCAAGTGATGCAACAGTGGTAGTTGTAACCATGCAAATATGCTAATGCAATTGAAAGTTGAAATTTTTTTTCTTTTCTTTTCTTTTTGAAAATGCATGGCGTGTGCAATGCAATATGATAGGTGGTGTGAGGCAAACCTCATACACATGAAGCAAAACAAAAGGGTACAATCCTAACACACTTACAAGGGAGGTGAGAAGAGGGTTTTAATCAAACAGCGAGACCTAGACCATACCTTAATATGAAATAAGGGATTGATTTCAACCAGGTAAAAGGAAAAAATGGGTCTTAACCAACAAGCGAGACCTAGACTGTACCGCAATACGAAATAGGGGATGGTTTTCAACCGGATAAATGGGAAAGGAATCTTAACCAACAAATGAGACCTAGACCGTATTGCAATACGAAATAGGAGATGGTTTTCAAGCGGGTAAATGAGAAAGGGGTCTTAACCAACAAGCGAGGCCTAGATCGTACTGCAATACAAAATAGGGGATGGTTTTCAACCAAGTAAAGAATAAAGGTTGTAACCAAAAAATTGGAACAATAGTGGTGTGAATGGATTGTAACCATGGATGATTGATGCAAAATAGATGAAAACGATTTTTTTTTCTTGTTTTCAAAATTCTCTTCTTTTTTAGAAAAAATTTCTTTTGAATTTTTTATTTTCTTTCAAAATTTCCTTTCAGTTTTTTTTCGACAATTTCTTTTTGAATTTTTTTTTTGTTTTTGAAACTTTCTAGACATACCATATACACATATACGGATACAAAATAAACATATAGACACATATACGGTATACACACATATACATATACACATACACAAACAACTATATACATAACGGATACATACATATTATATACAAAATATATACATATACGGTTTACATATACTTATATACAGAAACATATATATGGGTACATACATGGTATACATACGAATACACACTAACAGACGCATACATATACATATACTCACATACAAATACACATATATATACATAATATATACAAATACATATACAGACCCCTCCCTCTCTCTCTGTCTCTCTCTTTCTCTCTCCTATTTTTGGTCCCTCTTTCTCTGCTCCGTTCGTCTTCTTCGAGCATTGTGTCTGACGCGCAATTTCTACAATCACGGCGCACCTGATCGATAGTAGCTGGACGGCCCCTGTTTGTCAAAGATTGCTTCGGCAATCTGCTCTTCTTTGGCCTCTTCTACCCCTCAATTCTTCTTCTTTAACACAGCTTACGAGAGACAAAGCAGAGAGCTGCAAAACGCACCTTGCCATTACTCTGCAAATTCCCCCTTCTTGGCATTATCCTCCCCCTGACATGGCTTCTTTCCGCCATCCCCTCACTCTCTTTCCAAACCTTAACACTCCCCCAATTAACAATGATAAGGCCAGCTCCTCTAAACCTCAGCAGAATGCCCCTGCCCCTATCCCTATTCTCAATTATCCTGCAATGTCAATCAAGCAAACAATGGCAACGCAATCCGATATTGATGCCAACCGCTTCACACTGAACTCCTGTGTGGAGATGGTGACCTCAGTCTCCAATTTGTCCCACCAGCTACAGAACAGGACAAGTGAAGTACAATGATTAAACGCCCAACTCTCTCTGGTCCAGAGTATGTACAGGGAGGCTCAAGCAGAGATTAGCGCACTAAAGAAGCAAAACAAGTAGCTCAAATGGCAGGCAATCTCTGCAGCCCGATTCAGAGGTCCTTTGTACTTCGCCTTTGATGGTCGGCGGGGAGTAATTTCTTTCAGAAACTCTGCCAATACCGAGGCAGAGTCTTCAAAGGCTTCCCGAGAGTTATGGTGAAGTGAGGCAACTGACCGTAGCAACAAAGCTACCTGCAAATGATGTCGATTTGTAATCTTCGTCGCCGACTTGCTACTGGAAAATCGAGGAAACGGTCCCTCTGTTTTTTTTTTTTTTTTTCCTTTCTTTGTATTATCAATTTTTTTTTTCTTTTTTCTTTTCTTTCGTTTTCTATTTTGCTTAGAAAGGAGCACCAATGCTTTAGAATTCCTTTTTTTTTTTTTTCCTTTTGTTTCGAAATTTTCTTTTCTGAATTTTTTTTTTTTTTTTTTTTTTGGGTAATGCTAATCGGGGGCTTCACCCAAAATTTCAATAAAATGATTTACGTTGTTTTCACATCATGGCATGAATGACACAACACTTGAGATTGAAAACGTTTTCTTTTTTAATTTGAATCTGAGAATAATTAAATCATTTTTTCCTTTTGTTTCGAAATTTTCTTTTCTGAATTTATTTATTTATTTTTTTTTTTTGGTAATGCTAATCAGGGGCTTCACCCTAAATTTCAATAAAATGATTTACGTTGTTTTCACATCATGGCATGAATGACACAACACTTGAGATTGAAAACATTTTCTTTTTTAATTTGAATCTGAGAATGATTAAATCATAACGAATTCTAAAGTGGACGATGATCCCTCAACTGACCTAAAATCAAAAAATGACTTAATGAAAGAAAACAAAGCAAAAGCAATCCAAACACACCTATTTACACTTGTTGGAATGGAAGACACTCAAAACACGACTCAAAAGGACAAACCATTGAGCCTATACACATTCTGCAATTTTTCATTCTGGGTTTATAAATTGGCCAGCAGGCTAATTGATTGATCGACCAGCAAATTTGTTGTCTAACCAACTAAAAGACTGACAGGTCAACTACTTTATGCACCGCTCAGCTGAACAAACTGATGAACTGGCTGGAAAATTGGCTGGATGGCTAAACAAGTGGCTGAAAATAAAAAATGACTCAAACAAAGTGAAAACAACACAAAAAAATGTATTGACACTTGCCGGAATGAAAAACACAAAACTTAAACGCAAGCACAATTAGAAACAATGCGGGCTTGACGATTGTAGGTGCGGTTTAGAACATCACGGGCATGACGAATGCGATTTAGAATATCGTGGACACGATACATTGCCGGAAACAACTATTACGCACTTTCTAGCAAGTGAGTTGACAATGGAGACTTTCAAGAATACAGAAAAAAAAAATAGAAAACGTGAGTCAACTGTGCCCCTAGTTCATCGCTTTGACTATTTTTTTCTTTTTTTTTTTTCTGCTAAAAAGATTTTGACCAACATGAGGGTTAGATTAACATGTTTGTTTCACTCTCTATTTTGAAATCATGTAAATCAAGTTATAAGCACTGAAAATTTTCCTTTTTGGTCCAAGAAATGGTCTGGTTTTGGAAAAATTAGTTAACTTCACTAAAAGTCCTCAAAAACTATTTTCACAAATGGCCACTCTCCGACTAACATAGAATCAACCCTTTAAGATGCACAATCTCAAATCCGAACTTGATTTGTCTTGCAATTGAATCTTTCACGAAGAGGAGATAGGACAATTGAACTGAATGAAGATAAACCAATTGAACATGGACAAGACAACCGAGTCAAGTAAAACTATACCAATCAAACATGGACGGGACGAGTGAATTGAAAATGGTTAGGGCCGAATTTCATGATGAAGCTATCTACGTATCCCAAAGATAAGAATCGAGCCTTACGTAGTTCACGGGTAAGGCTCACTTGGGTATTAATACTCTCCTTTTATGCTCTAACTTTTGCCAAAGTCACCCTTTCGGGTTTTCGACTTTGCGAGCTTTTTTTATTTTTATTTTTTTCCATTTTTTATTTTTCATTTTTATTTTCTTTCTTGTTTTTCTGCTCTAACTTTTGCTTAGGTCACCCTTCTGGGTTTTCGGCCCAACGAGCCTTTCAAGGATAGAAAATTTTAACTTGTCCATGTTGATTTGTTATGAGAATTCTAGGCCATCTAAATCCATGGAAATGGCTGCTACACTTGAATAGATACATTTGATGATATAGGAACCCCTCCAATTGGGTCTGAATTAGCCCCTAGTGTGTGTTCACAATTTACCTTCCAATGAAAGGATTTGATTTCCAAACTTCCTTTTGATCACCCTCAAGGTTATGGAAGTGTGTTCTCAATTCTCAATTTAAAAGTTCAAAATTCTAGTTGGAATGGTGTTTTTGGGTGTTTAACAATGTGTGGGGCCAGGAAGGGGGGGGGAAGAGTTATACAACTCTGTTTTTCTCTCTAATTGATAACACTCTCTTTTTTATCAAGGCTTAAAAATATGGTTTTTACAGAATTCTTAGGTTTGGCTTGATATATGGAAAGACGATCTATCAGTGATACAAGCTTATGGAAGTTTTGGTTCAAGACATAAGCTTTTCTCTCTTTTCTCTCTAACTCTCTTCAATTCTCCTTCAATTCAATTCTCTTCTTCTTACTTTCTGATCCTCTCAATCTCTATAAGCAATTAGAGAGGATTTCTAAGTCAAGAAAGAGGGACACAAGGTAGGAGACAAGGGTGATGGGGTAATATGGATTTGCCTTAGAATTCTGAATGACTTGGAACGACTGTGATGAATTACTGAAATGAATTACCGAATTGAACTGCAAACTGTTTCCTAACTGAGAAATGAAATGAACTCCTATGGCATAGCTAAATGGGCAATTAAAGAGATGTAATGCCCTGGTAATGAACCTTTGAAGAGATTAAACCATTCAGCATGGAAGGTCTCTTTCTCATGCTTAAAACAGAACTAAAAACAATATATGTGGGACTCTCAACTCACCACTTTCAATTAGATTACAACAATATATAATATAACAAGAAATCAAAGCAAAAGAGCAGAATAAGTAAGAAATGCAAAAAAATGAAATAAATTGAAAATTCACCTCTTCAAGAAAGGATGAACTTCATGATTTCCAAACTTCCTTTTGATCCCCTCAAGTATATGAATTATGTCTTCAATCCTCAATTTGAAAGCTTGGAATTCTTGCTAGAATGATGGCTTGGAGGTGTATGCAGTAAAAAGTGATTTTCTCTATTGTTTTTGTTCACTTTTACCAACACCCACTCTTCCTCTTGATCAAAGCTACTGATATTCAAGTAATTTTTGGAGGAGTTTTGGGTGTAGAAAAGATGGAATTTCAGTTTGTACGAAAGGTATGGGGTGTATATGGAAAATAGAAATGTTTTTAGCTCAAAAACTCAACTTTTCTCTCTTTTTTCTCTAGCTCAAATGTTCTCTCCTTTCTCTATCCTCTTGCTCTTCTCAACAATCTGATGTATACATATAGGCTAAGCAAAAGAAGATAATAGAGCACTAATGGAGCTAATGGGAGACAAAAGTGGAGCCTTATCTCTAATGGATCAAGCACTAGATAATGGAGGTTGAGTATATATGCATTTGGTGATGAATATATCAGAAAATGGGAGAATGAGGTGTCCCATCCGAACCAAAACCAAAAACAAAAACCAAAAAAATAAAAAAAACAAAAAAAATTGGGTCTGATGCTGTTTCAGGTTGGGTCAATAAAATATGCTCTTAAGCCCAACTACAAATGGGCATATCTCCCTTATCCGGACTCGGCTTTAGGTGATTCTTGGGTCTAAATTGAAGCCTCGGAAGTCTACTTTCCAATGGTTGTGGCCTCACATCTAAATTTCAAATGTACAAAGAGATATGTGTAATTTAGTGAAATCTGTTCATTTATTTCTTAACCATGTGATGCTCATCATTTTCTTAAACCAGTTTTCTTCCATCCCCTCTTATTTCCATCAACTCTAAACCTATAAAGAATATGTTTTTAAATATTTTTCAAAGAGTTCACCTCCCTTCCATTTATTTCCACTTTGTCCTTGCTCGATTTATTGAAAAGTGCAATATTTTAATTGAAATGAGAGCCTCAGAACATCGTAGAAACATTTGGAAAAATATTTTGAAAAGAGGGTTTTAAGGTCTAAAATAGTTTAGCCAAAAATGTGCGAAGGTTGGGATTAAAGCTCAAATTCCATCTCTCTTCTGAAGATTCTGTGAGAAACACATTCTAATTGTCATCATCGGGTAATCAACAGAAAGAGCCCCAGTCTTAGGGCCAATCAAAATGGGGTGTCTACAGTTGCCCCTCTTTGATAAAGCTCAGAGTCATTTCATGACATGAGTGAATGTCAAAGCCTGAAGACGACCCTTTTGACAAGGCCGTAAGACTTGGACAAACAAATAAGATGCAATGCAAGTGGTTGAACCTGACGGTTGCCTATGTATCCCATTGCAAGGAATCAAACCATTATAGTTCAGGGGCAAGATGCTAATGATATGCAGGAAGATTTTGGGAACTGGACTTAAATGCTACGCGAAGCCAATTATTTTTGAAAAACTTATGATCATGCAATGATTATGCAAAATAACATAATAAGCAATGTGATAACATGAATGAAAAGCTTAAATCAAAACAAAAAGCAAGCCATGTCTCACACGAAAAGAAGTAAGCAAATAAGATAGTGCAACCAATCAGAAACATCTCCTCGCGTTGCATATGGAAAGAGAGGGAATACCTCAACCAAGAGAAATCAACAACCTAACACGTCTCACACAAAAGAAGGAAAGGTGGTGTAAACAACAGGCTCACCTGATGTTTTTAACCGAGTGAAACAACAACCTAATGCATCTCACGCGAAAGGAGGAAAGATGGTGTGAACAAAGGCGCACCTGATGTTTTTAACTGAGTAAATCAACAACCTAACGCGTCTCATACGAAAGGAGGAAAGATGGTGTGAACAACAGGCGCACCTGATGTCTTTAACCGAGGTGAAACAACAACCTAACGCGTCTCACGCGAAAGGAGGAAAGATGGTGTGAACAACAGGCGCACCTGATGTTTTTAACCGAGGTGAAACAACAACCTAACGCGTCTCACGCGAAAGGAGGAAAGATGGTGTGAACAACAGGCGCACCTGATGTTTTTAACCGAGGTGAAACAACAACCTAACGCGTCTCACGCGAAAGGAGGAAAGATGGTGTGAACAACAGGCGCACCTGATGTCTTTAACCGAGGTGAAACAACAACCTAACGCGTCTCACACGAAAGGAAGAAAGATGGTGTGAACAACAGGCGCACTTGATGTTTTTAACCAAGTGAAATAACAACCTAACGTGTCTCACACAAAAGGAGGAAAGATGGTGTGAACAACAGGCGCACCTGATGTTTTCAACCGAGGTAAACCAACAACCTAACGCGTCTCACGCGAAAGAAGAAAAGATGGTGTGAACAACAGGCACACCTGATGTTTTTAACCAAGTGAAACAACAACCTAACGCATCTCACGCAAAAGGAGGAAAGAAGGTGTGAACAATGGGTGCACCTGATGTCTTTAACCGAGGTGAAACAACAACCTAACGCGTCTCAAGCGAAAGGACGAAAGACGGTGTGAACAACAGGCACACCTGATGTGTTTAACTGAGTGAAACAACAACCTAACGCATCTCGCGCGAAATGAGGAGAGATGGTGTGAACACCAGGTGCACCTAATGTTTTTAATCGAGTGACTAAACAACCTAACACGTCTCACGTGAAAGGAGGAAAGATGGTGTGAACACCAGGCGCACTTGATGTTTTTAACCGAGTAAATCAACAACCTAATGCGTCTCATGCGAAAGAAGGAAAGATGGTGTGAACAATAGGCGCACTTGATGTATTTAACCAAGGTGAAACAACAACCTAAAGCGTCTCACGTAAAAGAAGGAAAGATGATGTGAACAATAGGCTCACCTAATGTTTTTAACGGAGTGAAACAACAACCTAACGTGTTTCACACAAAAGCAGGAAAGATGGTGTGAACACCAAGCACACCTGATGTTTTTAACCGAGTGAATCAACAACCTAACGCGTCTCGTGCAAAAGGAGGAAAGATGGTGTGAACACCAAGCACACCTGATGTTTTTAATCGGAGCAAATCAATAACCTAACGCGTTTTATGCAAAAGGAGGAAAGGGTGAACAAATCCAAACGCGTCTCACGCGAGAGGAGAAAGATGAACTAACCAACAGACGTACCTAACTGTTTCCTACGGGAGGGAAAAGATTTTAACCGAGTAAACGTCACATCCTAACACGTTTCTCGTGAAAGGAACGAAGGTAAATTTGAAGTCCAAACGCGTCTCACGCAAGTGGAAGAAGGTATAGTAGAATGATTTCTCATTTTTTCTTTTTCTTTTTTTTTTTCAAAAATTAAAATTATTATTATTATTATTTTGTATAATAAATACCAAATATCGTATACATAATACAAATACGTATACAGGCACACACAGGCAAGCCATATACATATACAGACACACACACACACACACACACACATATATATATATATATATGTATGAACAAAAACACATATACGGTATACACATATTCATATACAGACAAAATACATACAGATATGTACATACGGTATACATATGCACATTCGGGAAATATTCCGTTACTGACAAGGAATATTCCGTTTGTTGATGTCAACGTACGCAAAACACACAAAATTAAGGGAAAAACACAAATACGTTGATACGGGGGTTCGAACCCCCAATGTCAAGCTCAGTCTCCCGGTCCTTAACCGTCGAACCAGACCACCTAACCAAGCCACTCTTGTGACAAAATATTCAAACAAATATATATATATATATATATATATAATACATAGGTATATAATACATGTGCACATAAAACCAAAACACAAAAAAGAAACACTCTCTGCTATGGGGGTTCGAACCTCTGACCTCAGGCTCAGCCTCTCAATCCTTAACCGTCGAACCAGACCACCTAACCAAGCCACTCTTGTGACAAAATATTAAAAAATATATATATAATACAATACATATACACATATGCATGGAACTCTCCCGCCTCTCCTACTTTTTTCCCTCTCTCCCTTTAAATGTCACGCCTGACATGCGGCTTCGACTTTTGCGTCAGTCGGCCGACAAAGCTAGACCCTTCCTGATTTTTTTTATAACGATTGCCTCGACTCTCTCTCCCTCTTTGTCATCTTCTCTTCCGTCTTCTTCTTAATCATTGCTTGAGAGAGACAGAACATAGAGACTGAGCGGAGGAGAAAGGCTACCAAAACTCAGTCTGCTCTCTGCTATTACTCTGTGACTCCTTTCTTTTACACCTCTCTCCTCTAACACATGGCCTCGGCCCGTCCCCTCACTTTCTTTCTAAACCTTAATGATCTCATAAACTCCTCTGGACAGAGTGCCCTTGCTCCTACTCTTCTTAACTTTCCTACGCTGTCAGCTGAGTAAATAATGGCAGCTCAATCTAACATTGAAGTCAACCACTACACGCTGAAATCTTGTATGGAGATAATGGTTGCGATCTCTAATTTGTCTCACCGACTGCAGAACAGGACAAGTGAGGTACACCGGTTAGACGCCTAACTTTCTCTGCTCCAACGCATGTACAAGGATGCACGAGCAGAGATTAGCGCACTGAAGGTAGAGAATAATGAACTGAAATGGCAGGCTACCTCCATGGCCCGATTCAGAGTTCTGTTGTACTCTGTCTTTGATAGTTAGAGGGGAGTCAACTCTCTCGACGATTTTGGAAGCACTGAGGCAGGGTCTACAAGGATCTCCCAAGACAAAGTCAAGATAAAGAGATCAGTGGGAGAGTAGAGTAAGTGAGGTTGGCGTGTGGCCTTCATCGAAAAACAAAACAAATCCCTATTTTTTTTTTTTTGTATATATGCTTGTACAAATTTCATCGGGGTTAATCCCTGGCATT